>LR538660.1:619223-735323 GCA_900536315.3 Caenorhabditis becei
GCCAGAACGCAGAATCAGAAAGACTTCACGCATATCAGTAGTGAGTGCTACGCCAAGAAGATACCGAGTGATAACAAGATTCTACAAGGAGATGGTCAGAACTTTGAAGCCAGGACGCAGAATCAGGAAGACTTCACGCATATCAGTGGTGAGCGCTACGCCAAGAAGATACCGAGTGATAACAAGATTCTACAAGGAGATGGTGAGAGTTCCCGTGATTTTTACTACTCTTATAGTAAATTTTAGGAGAGCGAAAGATGTTGCTTGAATCACGCTTTTTTTCTTCCTCTCTGCTCGTCAAAAATCAATTGTCCAAAAGTTGTTATGAAATGGTATGAAAGATGTGTTTTTACAAAGCTCCTCTTTTAGTCATGTTTTTGCCGACATTTTAGAAAATTTATCTCCATAACGAGGTTCAAAAAAGAGTTAGGCTGAAGCAGAAGTGTAGGGCATGAGTCCAATACCTCAGGTGAAAAGAGTGGTTGGTGTATGCTGCAGTATACATATTCCATGGTTCATGTTTTTTCCAATCAAAGTTAGCCACTGTTCAATTCGTGAACTTATTATATTCCCATCAGCACCAACAGCTTCTTTTCAAACATACAATCCTGAATTCCAGGACTACCAGTACCGTCCATTGGGCTGCAGAGCAGGTGAACTATTGGAATCAGTCAAGCAGAATAATTCGAGTACTGATCATTTTGATTTTAGTACTTGCGAAAGTGGACATCACTTTTATGAAGAAAAAAGTGAGAGTAAAAAAAAATTGTAGTTCGCTTTTTTGGATTCTCAAGAATGTTTATCTTTTTATCAAATGAAACAATTCATCTGTTGTCAATAAATAAATTCCAGTCTAATTTTCACGTTTTCAAAGCTCATCATTCAAGTTTTTTTTGTCAGTTGTTTTTGTCACACAAGCATGCGCCATCTCCACCGCAACGCTCTGACACCCTGCTACCCTCAAGGTATGCCAAGTTCTATCACTTATTTCTTTTCCTCCTTGCTTCTCAGTCTTGATTATCACAGCAAGATCCCAATGTAGAAGTACATTATACGCGTCTGGAAGTAGTTTTCAATCAAACATATTTTGAAACCTATTATATGGATATGTAGTAATTTCTTCGCGTTAGTTCGGCAAGATTTCTAAAAAATTTTAATAATAAAACTGATATTAAACATTTTTTCTTTGTTTTTTCTTTAAAATGCTATATTAATTTAACCAATTTTATTTGTTTGAACGGTTTTGGATCGTTGATCGGGATTAGATTTTCAAGGTTTTGTGAAAGCTCTGTTGTTTGGGAACCATGTTTTGAAAGGAATGATTCCTTAAGGGAGTGACACTGTTTGACCTGATTCTGGGTACTTTTTTTGAATCTCCTCTCCCATTCATCCGAAAGTTCCTATTTTGGAATTAACAGACATTGTTTCACCAATTTCTCTGTCTGATTGATTTTTCAAAAACTGCAGCAACTAGTTTTCACTTCAATTTTTCTGGACATTGCTAAAAAATCAAAAGCATCTGGATGTGGTGTAATAATGTGAAGGGACAGCTGTTTCGGTTTATCAAAGACTCGATCACAATATCTTCTTATTTTCTCAGTCAAGTTTTCATGTCCATAGTCAACTTTGAAAAAAAAGTTTTTTCATGTTTTTGCATGACTTGGAAGCTATCATAGTGACAGGAAGTTCGATGGGCTTTCTCTCCCAAAAAATCCATCTATTTTTTATGATCAGCAGTCACCAACTGTTGGAATGTGCGCTGAGCTTGCCAAACATGTATTTGGCATGAGCATAACATTTATTTAAAGGTTTTTTTTTCAAAGTCCAGTTGGCCAAAAGTTTTCAGAACGGTTTTCTCACGAAGTTGATGACCTTCTTCGAAAAATCTTGAATCAAAACCATGAAGAAAAAAAATGAAACAATAATTATCAGAAGTTGAGGGAATCACAGCGAGCATTCCAGATAATCGACTTTCATAGATTTTATATTTACAAAAGCAATTTATAAGTTTGTACTGAAGCGTGGAACTACTGTACTAGCGCAAGAATAGTACTTACAAGACTCCGCTAAGGCGCACGGAGAGAAGAATGAGAAAATTAGGGAAAGTAGTGTAACAGAGGGAAAAAGAAATCGCGGTAGGCATAGACAGGCGAAGAGTAACTGGTTATTTTTGATTTCACGTTTGATTCTATTTGCACGTTTCCGTATAGATTGCCGCATGAAGAGGCTGGTTATATGACTGTACAGCGCGTGCGCACTCTTTCAATGTGATTTAAATAATCTTTGCCTAGGTTTCACGTCGCGGCTTTTGTTGTTTTTATTGTTTCGGCTGCAAAAACTATCAATTTTGTCTCACGTAATTGATTTCATCTCACGATTTCTTAAGACGATTTATTTAACTTTTTTTTGAAATTTTTAGTTTTCTATACCATTTAAACAACGAAAAGAGATAACAGTTACTTTCAAGAAGTTGAACGAGATAATTGTGCGGTGATTCTCCAGCGTGGTCGGATTGAGTCGTATTTTCTTCCACCTATTTTCTCTTTGCTGCATCTCTATTTGAAATTTGATCCAGCCGGACCAATGAAAATAAAAGTTGGCCAGCTTTTCCTTGGCCCTTTCTGTTTGTGTGTAAATGCGTTTGTTTTGTTTCCGAGCTTCACCATAATTTGCCATACTATTTTGTTTTGAAACTTGTTGCAAAAAGACTCACAAAACTAGGAATAGGCTTTCAAATAGATTACCCAAAGAAAGCTCATCAACATTTACGCACTCGTGGAGAGAAAAGATTTTAGTTTGTTGGTAGATAAGATGACTGTTGAATTTTTGTATCCGAATATTTTGTTTTTTTTTGTGAAATGATGAGAAAACTCATTCATTGGAGGAAATTGACAGATTTCGTGTGACGATAACCGGAAATAATTTTCTCTTCTTATGGCCTCCTACAAATCACGACAATCCTCCTCCTCGCCTTATCCTTTTCTTCTTATTCATATCTAAAACTTGCATTGAATCAGCCCTACCGCGGTGGATATCCAGAAAATCTGCATAATCTGTGGCCAGTTGTCCTCAAACGGCAATATATGCTTATCCTACTAATCTGGCTACTAATGAATTTTGTCTCTAAACCGAGTACGAACATCTGAAATTTCTCACCGTTGACCAAAAAATACAATGTTTGATTAATTTCTGCGACAAACAAAAAGTCGCTTGTTTCAGAGTTACATGTCGCTATCAGCGCACTGATATGCTCGTAATAAACTTTTATGTTTCTTAGAAACTGTCAGGAAGAAAACTCTAAAACAAAAGTTGAAGCCCAGAACAATTCTGTGGAAGTTTTCCGTGTACTCCGAACGCTTAACCAAAAACACATCTTGTTTCGTTCGAGTCTTGTTTCTGTGTCATCCATCGAACTATGAACTAAAAGAAGAGGAAATGTTCAAAAAAACGGTGTGGTTTTTGAGAAACATTAAACAGAAACCAAATGGCTTCATCAACATAAATCAGTTTTCTCTAAGAAAAAATACTTTGAAAAGTTTAATTTGTCTTTGTAGTGCAGCTTTTGTATAGAAAAGCTTCCCGCCCTGTTTGCTTTACGGGTCCCGTCATACGCTCCCGCTGTTCCAAGTGTCACATTCATTCACTCACCTTTCTATTCCCAAGCTCACAAATTTCTCTCTTTACTTAACAATCATCTATAAGTTTTGCGAAGAAGGTAGTGACAATGGTTTTCAAGTTTTTGTAAATATGTTACGCATATAGTTGTTGTTACGCTTTTGAATTTCTCACGACTGTTTTAAACTCTCGCATTCGGGAAAGTTTTTTGTATTTTGTACTTGTGGGACCAATGCAGCTCAAAAAAAAATTTCAGTGGTAATTACGGGGCATCAAATATTTCTGATGATGGAAAATTAATGTTCTGTTTGTTGTACTGTACAAACAAAAACTATTGCTTTAGCAACTCTCGTTTACTAGTTTTCGTATTCCTCGTCTTAGTTAAACGATGAGAGTCACTGAAGATTTTGATGTGAATATGCGTAACTGGAACAGTTTTTTCCGGTACGATTTGCAATATCTTTCTGTTTGCATAAATACGCCATTACTATCGCACTTTTATCGACCGTTATCGAAACAAAATCGAGAAATGTTATGGCCTTGATTGTTTTCTTTTCCTCCTTTTGCGGAGAAGGAAAGCGATGCCGCTCTTCTTCTTCAAAAACGTTTTCTGGATCATTTGTTGCAGATTTTGCTAGTTTCTGAATCTTCCCTTTTGTTAGCAATCTGATGAATTAATAACAACTTTCGGATTCGCAACATCACAGCATTCTGTTGAATAAGAAAAGCAAGCTAATTTATTTTCAATGATCGAATTGTGGCTATTTATAGAAAATATAGTTCACACTGCTGCTGATCGAAATTTGTTCAACTTGTGCGTGTGTTTGAACTTAGCATTTTATAATTTTTCACGTGTTCACATTTTTCACAGAACTGTTGTTTTGGTACGACTAGCAGAAATGAGGCCGTTCCCAGCACTTTACGAGCACACACTATCCAACGAACCAACACCTCTGGCGTTCTCATACCCCTTCTTCACATCATTCGACATGTTTACAGCCATTCATTTTGACAACCCACCTCAATGTTTTGCCTTTTTCACAAGTTGCAGGTGTGCATATCCAAAATGATTCCTATAATCGAAACGTGTAAAATGTTCTCTGCTTACTCCCTTATTATCTTTTTTCTCGTAGGGGCGTATTATGAGGAAGATGATGAACTTTGATGTTAATTACCACTGTTTCTCTCATTATTAGTTAAATACCCTACATTGACTTTAATAACTTCCAGGCACGAGACCCGCAGCTAACTACATGAAGCCAGAAACTAAAACTCAGTAAAACCAGGAGGACATGCGGTGCAACATAAAGCGTTTATTCACTTTGGCCATTGGAGTTTTTGCTGCTACGTTAGTTATAATATCTTTTTCAAAAGATAACTATGAAAGTATTCTTGTGTTTTTGGGGTTGACTTTTAAAAGTGTATTTCAGAGGAATGGAGAGAAGCTCCTCATCCAAAAGGATTCGCTCTCACGCAACCACTCACAGTTGGCCAGAATAGTCTTCCGAAACAGCCATTGCCTCCAAGCTTAGGCGAGCGTGATCTCAATGATCCGTTCAACTTTTTTTTCCCGTCAAACAAAAACATTCTTCGAAGGCTTCATAGCATTACTCAGAATTTTGACTTCGAAGGCAGGAGAGAACAAGAATGCCTAAGTAACGTTACACTTTCAAAATATTGGGAAAATTCGCAACAGTAATCTCAATCTACAAAATGTGTTCATAAATGTGTTTTTTCAGGAGAAACGTACCAGAAGATGACAGTTGGGAAAAGTTTTACGCTAATATTGGTAGCTGCTCTGTCTACACAGATGATAACATGATTGACAATTTACTGCATGACCTCAACACTATGCCAATTAAAAATGTTCACATTATGGATGGAGGGACTCAAGTGAAATTTGTTTTTACTTTCAAAAATGACAAGCAAGCTGTTTTCAAACCGATGAGGTTATTTCCTTTATTTTTTTATACAGCGTTTTTTTTTCAGATTTGGACGCGATTATGAGTCCGATCCCAATCATTTCTACTTCAGTGATTTTGAGAGACATCACGCGGAAATTGCGACATTTCATCTGGATAGGTTTTTATATCAAGTAATTTCTCAAAACAAATATATTCGTTCAGAATTCTTGGTTTCCGAAGAGCTATTCCTACCGTAGGCCGCGTTCTCAATATGACTACCGAGTTGTTCGAGAAAGCCGAAAAAAAACTCAAAAAAACGTTTTTTTTTTCTCCAGGTTTGAAGTCAAAATAGTTTTCATTTCGAGGCATCTGGAAGTTTCAGCTAAAAATTTCTGTTTTGTCTCACGGTGTGACTATTATTGTGATACAACGCATGCTATTTGCGGTTTGCCGGACATGAAAGAAGGTAGCGTACAAGTATTCCTGCCAGACGAGTCTGCTGTGCCTAGAAAACATAACAGAAGTCCATACAGACGGTGTGTTGAAATTTTTTTAGCATAAACTCTCTTCAGTTTAGAACTTATTCGAAGAAAAATCAAGTAGCTGAATGGCAATCCGACATGAATTATTGCACTGAAAAAGTTAAAACAAAACGACAGTATGCTCATGGGAGAAGGCTCTTGGACTTGATTGACTTGCATGTTTTGGATTATCTTATTGGTGAGTTTATGATACATATTTTATGCAATACAAGTGCAATATTTGCTTTCAGGTAACCAAGATCGTCACCACTTCGAATCATTCAACGTGTTTTCAAATGTTCCTTCTTATGCTATTCACCTTGATCATGGAAGAGCCTTTGGACGGTCCGATTTTGATGACGATGATATACTATTGCCCCTCCGTCAGTGCTGTATCATTCGTCCATCAACATTCCAAACTCTTCTGAACTTTTATGGCTCACAAAAATCTCTTTCAAAGGCTCTTCATGAGTCTTTGTCAAAAGATCCCGCACATCCAATTCTTGCTTACAAACACTATCCAGCCATGGAACGACGATTAGGAAAAAGTGAGATTTTTTATTCACGGATTACTTTATCGGCTTGAACTTCAGTAATGTTTCATCTTCTCGAATGCTTGGAAAGTAAAGGCTTGGACAATGTTTTAGTTCCTCAGTACCACAATCCCGACGTTTCTGAAGTCGAACAAAACGAGGACGATGTTAGTGAAGAGCATCAAGACAAAAAAGATGAAAAAAAAACTGTTTAACTGTTTTCTGGGTATTCAAGAATATCAAGGTCATGTAGCACACAAATTTCCACACATTTTTAATTTTTGTTCGGGTTTTAAGGTTTTTCCATCCCTGTTCTTCATGAATTCAATTTTCCTCATACGTGTTTTTCATAAGACAGTTTTCTTGATTATTTCACTTTTCATTTTCCCCGTTTCTGCTCCCCGCGCCAATTTTCTTTCTGGTCAAACACAATCCGAGGGTCATAGTTGATTGTTGTAGGTTTCATATTAAGTATTGTGATATATTTCATCTGCTTGTCGCATAAAAAAATCACTGGGTATTTTATGAAAAATGACGTCAAGTGTTTTTCAAGCACGTAAGATTGTTTTTTTATTGTTCAATAAACAATTTTATTGTTCGAAGAATGTCTTCCAGTTCAACTGTGTGGTTGTGAGATAATTGATATTTGGTCATTATTAATGAGAATAACGTTTTCCCTTCTCTTACCACATTTTTTTGGAGATAAAATGTGACATCTTGTAGAAAAACTCATGATATGCGAAACATTGAAAACCGTTGAAGCATGGAGCCTCGAATTTAATTTATTATTTTTCAATTTTCTCATATGAAGCAACA
Organism: Caenorhabditis becei; assembly: GCA_900536315.3. Classification (NCBI taxonomy): domain Eukaryota; kingdom Metazoa; phylum Nematoda; class Chromadorea; order Rhabditida; family Rhabditidae; genus Caenorhabditis; species Caenorhabditis becei. The sequence continues at coordinate 626,613 of LR538660.1, forward strand.
ATTTCATGAATGTGTCTGCATCATTCCATCTCAGTTTTTTTTTGAATTACCTGGTCTTTGAAATCTTCGTTGTACATACATATTTTTTTAAAAAACCCTCGATTTGAATTGAAAAGTGTGTGTTAGAATGATATCAGTTCTATTTTCAGACCCAATAGTAGTAATATTTGTGTGTTTTTTTTGGTTTTCCAATGTGGAGCTCGTTTTCTTTTTCTCTTTGGACCGCGTTCCCATAACAAATGAATGAAACGAACTGAAAAAGTATTGTGGGAGGCTGCAAAATAATTAACCCAGCAAAATGGCATAACATGCGGAATTGAGAGGGTGAGAGAAAATGATGAATATGTGTGTTTTTGTCGTTTTTGATTCAGTGTGGAGTCGGAAAATTACCAAAGGGCAAAATGACACCTGTCCCATATCTATATTTTGTTTTTTTTACTACTGCCTATAATTTTTAAGACTGGCTTTTCATTAGTTCTCGGAAAGGATTTCACAAACAATCAACCACTGACAATTTCGGTTTGATCAAATTGTTTTGTTTTATGAAACTTCGCACGTTCTCTGTGAACCTTGTCTATGAAGGCACGGAGGCTCGTTGAAAACTTTTTTTTTTTGAACATCCCTATGTTTTATCTGATATTTCTTGAATACCAGCGTCTTCAAAATTGAATTGAACTCTATCAGACACTTTAGAATTTTAATTAATGGGAAACTGCGTTGCAAAGAATACGAAATGGGCAAACTTGGTCATTCGAACTAAAAAAGGACAAACACTTATGAAAAGTTGGGTTCTGTTCTTCTGTTCTTCTAAGATTCTTTCGTTTCTTGAAATCGAAACAATGTGTTTCCTAAAAGGAAATATTCTGAGATGTCACATTTTTCTTTTCAGCCAAAACTGATGTTTCTTGTTTTCATTTCATACTAACATTCATAACTATACGAAAAAATATATTCTTGGGATTCAATTTGTAAAAAGCAAAATAGCACCTGTCTGAAGCTCTTCTGTGCCCAACTAGTCGATAACAATTATGCTTACTACTACATTTCGTGTCTAGGTTTTCGATTTTAGCAATGAGATTTTGTCCAAAATTACTGGTGGAAACTGAAACATCATGAATAGTACTGAAGTGAATCAAAATAAATTATTTGCATGACTAGTACGAATACATTGTTCTTCAATTATCTGTACTGATACAAAACATCTGAGACTCTTTTTCTTTTCTAGAGAAACGCGCACTGATGAGTTACAGAATTTTGAGTAAAAAACCTAGAGAATACGCTTCAATTTGTTACAAGCGTTGAAATAAAATTTGTATGTTTTCAGCAGTTGTTGGCTGTTTCAGAACATTTCAAATATTTTCTAATAAAGTAGTGAAGTTATTATGTTTTCTTACAAAAATATTAGTTTTTTTTAACAATTGAAAAAGTTTTTAGACACTAGAGTCTTGGCTGCGAGATACCATGCACCACAGTCTTAAATTTTCAGAACTAACTGCAGTTTTGAGATTAAAAAATAACATCATCCACCCACTCCTTTACTTATTATCAGTACTCGAAATATTGGCATAGGCATTCTATGAAATGCTTGGGCTGAGTAAGGAGAGCAAACATATAATCAAAAAAGAGTGAAAAATCACACTCTCTCAATTGGTATTCGAAGAGAGAGAGGAATGTTGTTGCTCAAAAGGTATTATTCTATCCTTCTGTCATAATTTTTTTTCTTAAAATTGTTCTTTCTATTGGATCGCATCGTTTGTTTTTTGAATGAGGAAGTCAGCCTTGCCCCTGCTTTCTTTGAGAATATTGTTTTCATTCTGGGTTTCACTAACGACTTTCATTTTTTTGTGTTTTCGAGATTTGTTTTGATTCTTGAAACTATTAAAGAATGACGAGAATTATCAATTTTGAAAGTCTCATGTAATTGTTTCCATTATCGAAATTGAGCAATTGGAAAGTTATCCAATTCTCAGGAATGTCATATGTTTCATCTATTTTAATATTTCCGTAGTGGCCGCCCACTCCTTTGACGAATTAAGATAACAAAATATATCAAAATAAGTATAGCTGGCGTTTCTAATCTTTACATTAGAGCTGGAGATTTTCTCACAGCTGAACAAGCTTAGTGTATTTCCATAAATTCGAGAACTTTCAAAATTGAATTCTTATGTTTCTCATGACATCCTGATTTTCACTCTTCGAACCAAGTTTTATTCTAGGTTTCTACAATAATCAGTAATCCTATTTACTAGACTTTTCATTAATTGATCTAACAGAGTTTTTGAGAGAATCCACACGCAATCAAAACAATCATTTTGAAAATCAATTAGCAATCAGTGCTATCATTTCGATACAATATAAAAGAAGGATTTTGGTTTTCTACACCTCGAGCGCATGTTTCCCTCTCAAACAAAACTTTTACTTTGAAATGTTCTCATGATAAACTTCTTATTCTGTTTTTTTCAACAGCATATGATGCTTTTGTTGTTTATTCCAGGGTAATGAAGCTACAAGATGGGATTCAAAATCTTGAGATAACTGAGAAAGACTTTTTGATAATGTTATGTGCAACGGTGATCATCGTCATTCTTTTTGTCTTGTTTTTGTTGGTGAAGAGCAAAAGCAAACTCAACTGGTAAGCATAGCCAAAAACTTTAACGTGAAAATCAAGTATACCATACAGGTATGATCAAAATGTTCTTGATATTGGTAGTAATCCAACACATCTTCGATGCTCAACTTTGTATCGGACAAACACAGAAGAAACAACTTACGAATCGTAAGTTGCGTCCAGTTTTATAGGAAAATACATGTTTTCTTCTTTGAGGCCTAATCTTGTCGAAAATATTGAGTCAAGCAGTGGTTTACCAATGCCTAAAGGTGATCTTTCAAGTTTATTTGTGATTCCCAAAGCTAAGAGAGGGCCCAGAAGTATGTTCTCAAATCTTCACCAGAATCAATTTGACCGAGGTCTCTATCAGTTTCCGGTAACGTCAAATTAAGAAAAAAATGAATTCACATATATTTTTCAAATGGGAGACGAATCTGCATGCAGTTCAGTCACAATGACTTCGGTGGGATCTATTCAACTGAGTGTCAGTCATGATGTCAATTTGAACTTGTTGACCGTGAGCATAATCAAGGCTGTCGATCTACCAACTAAACGAGAAGATGACTCACCAAATCCGTTCATGAAGGTTTCGTTAGAGGTGTTATTTTCATGTCTTGAGTTTGGCTATTCATTTAATCCAGATTCCTGACTCTAAAAAACCCACCGTCGATCATCAAACCAAAGTATATAATGGAACTGCATCTCCCCTACTTAACGAGGACTTTTATTTTTCAGTGAGAATTAGCTTAAAAATTTCAGTAAGCATTAACTCCTTGTACTTGTTGTTCAGGTTACCGCACAACAAGTGAGCACCAGTAAGCTAGAAGTCATGGTGTATGATTATGATCAGTTCAGGTAGGGGTGAGCATTTTTTGCCACTCATCATGAACAGTTTAGCGTTGACGAATGCGTTGGGTACTGCTGGCTAACTTTAGGCAGAATTAATGAGCACTTTGAACACGATTCACCTACATTATTTTGGGCGGAAGTTCTGCCCTACGAAGATGGCACAAATGTGAGATTGTTAGGGTTTTAAAAAACTGACTTAATTCATATCAGAAAGGATATGGAGAAGTTTTGTTTGCTCTCTCGTACCTTTCGCATGCACAACGACTAACAATGAACATTTTTAAAGTACGAAATGTAAGGTTTCGGAGTGAAGGAAGTAAGTGAAACTTGAAAATCGACATTGAACTTTTTTTCAGATGTTGCTCTTCGGGTCACATTGTTTGACGGAGATGAAAAAGCTCTAAAGAAAAAAAAGACAAGTTCAAAAAAAATAACTCGGACTGTTCAGTTTAATGAATGCTTGACGTTTTCCATACCCAAACATTCGCTGTGTGATGTGTTCCTGACGGTAGAGGTAGATTTTTGAATGTGTACCTTCCTGATGTCTTTTTTAAGCTCATAACAGAGACTGGCACATTTGGTATAGCTTCGCGTACATTATCACGGATGCAGCTACCTTTACACAAGTTTGTTTCCGATTTTTGTTTAACCAGCTTCTACTCACACAAAGCGCTTGCAGGTGTAAAGACTTGTGGAGAGCAATAATTCGTGAGGAAAAATCTCAAGCAAGGTGGTATCCGTTTGAAGAACCATGAGAAATGAAAAGAACCAACCTGTTTTTGCATAACTTTCAAATTGCATATGTGTGTATTGTGAAATGAAGTTCATATTTGACGTACGTTTAAAGGTTTAATGTTCTGGGACAAAATGTTTGGAAGGGATTACTGATAAAAGTTCTTCTTTCTTTCGCCATCATAAGAATTATTAGCTTTTTTAAATTGTTATTTCTCTCTTTAAAAATTTCCTTCTCAGCGCATGTTCTCAGAATATGAATTCAAAACAAATTTTTTCGATTCAGACGAGTTCCGTGAGCAAAATGAACTTCGGCCATTAGGGCCGGGAACAGATGCGCGGGATTGCTCGGACAGAACTGAAATTTTTGTGGTAGACACTTCCATAGGTCCGTATTCGAAAGCCACAGCTGATTTTGTGATAAAATTTTCTATCGATTTTTGGAACATTCGAGAATGTGAAAAATTCAAAAATTATAACTTTATTCAAACTCAACGTTGAGCGAGCACTCTTTTGCGGGTGTTTCATGGGCCAGTACGCGTGTTTAGAATTTGTTCTCCATGTTTTCCAAACAATGGAACACACAAAATAATCATGGTTTGCAACATATTGACTTTAAACTTTTTGGCGTTAGGAATTCTCAACTTCTCACTATTTTTATTGTAATAACGCGTTTTCACGTTTCCAATCTTACTTTGAACATGCACGCTGTCAACGGCTTAAAAAGTTTTCAAACACGGAGCTATTGTTGCGCGCTTTTTCACGCCCGCGCTGTAGAAACTAGAATTTCGTCACACAAAAACTTGCTTTAGAACAAAACGCATGCATTTTCGCAAAAATAATGACATATCGAAGCCAAAATAAATCAGTTGATGTGAGTCTTTCACAATTTTCAGTCTGAAAATCTGCTGTTACGTTCCCCAATTCGTGTCACCTGATACTATTTTGCGCGGGCTGGTCTTGAAGCTATTTCAGGCTTTCAGGTCAAACGTTTTCAAGAATTTTTTGATTTTCAAGCCTAAAGTCATTGAGGATCAAGTTCGCGGGAAAAAGAGCCAAATACCACGAACATAATACTTTCAACGGGAGCACACATCTCCTACTATAGATATTTCGCTTTTTATTCTTTAGATACACTTCTGAAAAATGACTATTATTTCCACATTTAAACTGTCGTTCCTCTCCAATTGAAGAAATCTTTTTTAGCGCGAGGTGTCAATTCAAACACCAATCCATTGCAACTGTTTAAACACTTGCTATTCAGTTTCACACTCATTCTATCAAAATGGCGGCTTCTCGGCTAGTTGTTTTTTTATTAGCTGCCATTTTTGTCACTTCGAACGCTTCTGATTGCGTGGATTTTATTCCTTCATGTGCTAGTTTGCAATCAATCTGCATTGGCAGCATTTTGGAACATCATTTCAATATCATCAGTGACATTTCCACCCAAATGAACAGGTGGAACAAAATGAGTGTGTGAAAAACTCGTCCAAATTGCAGTTCTTCAATTCCCGCTCTGGAAAGTTCTCTCCCACTACTTCAATCTGATCTTCCTCTGGTTTTGGGTACAAATGAAGAAAGTTCGACAGATCAGTTTCAAACAACTACTGACACCTCTGTTTTTAACGAGGACGCTTTGAAGGTTTTTTGAGCTCTCTTCTATAATGATGAAAAAATTGCAGAATGCATTACCTCTTCTGAAAGAGTCACTTCCTCTCATAAGAGAATCCTTACCACTTATAAGAGAATCACTTCCTTTGATCAGGGAGTATTTGGACCCATTGGTTGGGAAATCTGACTGCCAACGTAAAGCAACATGCCGAAGTCAACTAACCAAAGCATAATAAAACACTACTTGTCAGTTTTTAGGCTGCAAGGATTGCCCAAAACTGCGCGATTCCATTATCAAGTTCATTCAATCGTTGTGTCCAAATACTTGCAAAGTTTGCACAACTGCAGGTCAACAAAAAATTTCACATTGACATAACACTCCTGGATTTTCAGAAGAGATTAGTAGCACATCCACAGGACTAAACTCGTTTTTCGGATAACTTCACCAAAAATAAAGATTGATTTGGGAAGTTAAATTGATGTTGAGGGTTTGTGGGACTGGCATAATAAATGTTTTTAAACAGTCATGAATAATGTTCAGTTTTTCAACTTGAAGAAGTTCAATTTATTTTCAAATAGTTGCTGAAGACAACTTGTGAAACAACAATAACGTTTTGATTGGATACAAAATGAGAAAAACAATACTAAGCTCTCACAAAAAAAACACTTCACATCTAACAGAAAGCAAACAAATGCTAAAAAGTCTTAACATCGAGCTGATGTCAGTATATTTTTCAAGACAACTCTTTACATCAACTATTAGTATTATTATCATTATTATCATTATTATTATTATTATACGGAATGAACTTATAATGATGGTTTTCAAAAAAAAATTTCTGTTGCACATCACTATCATCATAATACCAATATGGTACAGTTTTTTTTTGAGAAATGATCACCAGTCAACTTTCATTATTGCGATTGTTTCACTCGCAGCTCCAGGTTTGAAAGACAACGGTCTTCGCATTTCCATCTTCATCTGTCCACATTGTCCACAACTTATTAGCACGGGAAGCATCCAGAACAATTTTGTTGTCTTTAGCAACAGTTTTAAATGGCGATAGTCCCGTGCTGCAAAAGATATAGTACATGTTACAAGACTATTTGAAATTACTTTAAAGCTTTATGAATTAGGTCCATTTCCACAGCGTTGCCAAGTCCTTTTCGTCTGTGATCTTCGTAAACATATTGATTGTTGAAAAACCCGGCAGGATCAATCATTTCAAAAGCTACCGGCTTGCCTTGGAAACGTACACAAGAAGAAGGTAGTCTAGCGAGCTTAGCCCTGAAAAAAGTATTGTTTTGTTTATCAGTTCTTTCCTTTTAAAATTTCACAAATGTTTTGGTAAAAATAGGACTACATTTCTCCAAAAATTCACATAATAATAAGCTTGTCATATAAAAAAACGTGAGACAGGTTCATAAGCATCTGCCCTATTACAATAAACAACCTACTCACATTGTTTGCTCAAGATCGCCAGCTCCTGCGTGTTTCCAAGTGTTGTTAACCGTTTCAGCTTCTTCACTTGGAGAAATCTATATAAGGTACAGAAAAATAAGCCGAATGTCATGTTTTTTACCTCGTCATAATAATAGCCTTTTGGCACATTCGGCAATGGTGAAGCAACTGCAAGTTTTTTCTGAGTGTCCGTCATATAGAACAAAGACAATCGGAGATCCGTGTTACACCAACTCGAATTTGACAAGCGGATTGCAACGCCGTACTGAAACACCACTAATTTTTGCACAGAAAACAATATTCAATGCGCATGCAAAGAATGTTAGGACAATGTATTTCTTATTGGTTGAAAAATTTTGAAAAATTTTTTCGGAAACCCCAGGAACTAGGCAAATTCAAGAGTAAACATTTCTTAATACATAGAAAAATTTAGTTCCCTCACGAATTCACTAAATTCCAATTTTTCACAAGCAACCGAACCATTTTTATGAGGTGCTCCTCGGCAATCACAAGATGAGGTTGACGCTTGGCGCCGAATACACGTGTTCTGAGCGGACGACCGGAATAAAAGTCATTATGAGCAGCAAGGAACTCACCGAAACTCGTTTATAAGGTCAATTAGTTCAAGTCGATTGATGCTAGTCCCAGAAACTTGAGCCAATGCCACAGTCGGTCTAAAGTTTTTTGGTCTTGGAAATCAATATTTTTCTTACTTTATATATTCGTTATCCTTGAACATGAAAAAAATTTTGGGATGAGACAGATTGGGATAAACAAAAACTCTGACAGGACTCTCCGGGAAGCTGAAATATGAATTGTCGTCTAAGATTAATGCTAGAAACATAGTGATTTACAGTTTCAAAGCTAATTACAGAACAAAAAAACTACAAGAAATATATGAAGTGTAACTATTCTTACTTATTTTCAAACATCTCACCTTTTTTCAATCTGAGTGCGGATTGAAAACGGAAAATAGATTGCGCTTATGTGACGAGAACATTGTGCTTGAGCTCGGAGTAGGTTCTCTCGTGTGGTAATTTCAATCAAAGTAGCTTTCATATTTGGATTGTCAAAGTCTGAAAATAATATTTATATTTCAGAAAAAGGATTAGCTCTTTGTTGAAACAAAATTTGCGCACTTTGATAACTGATTTTCAATAAGAGTGTTAACATAGAGCAGAGCAGTTTTTACGTCAAGATTTCAGAATGACACAGTAGAACAAACTAACTAGTTCAACTATCGCTGCTTTTTCTATAATGTTTTCGTAGGCAATGATTCAAGCTCAAAACTTCTCAAACTAGTTGAGCTGAAAAAGGATAAGAAGGAGGTGGAAGGTGACAGAATCCCGCGCATACATAACTTAAGAATGGCACTGCGACAAAGAAGTAGAAGCAGTGGAAAAGCCTTTGCATTTTTCTCTTTCCTCTATTCACTCTCCTCGCATTGCCCAATCTTTGAAAAACAACGAGAGAGTAGCGTGAGATAGAGATGCAGATATCCCTGCACCAAGACTGCTCACAGCAAAGAGAGTTTTTGCTAGCGGATAATTTGGATGAATTAGAGAGAACACATTAGGAAGACAATTTTTGAGACAAAAAGATCCTAGAATTTCTCTGGACGTTCAATAACTTATTTCCGTTGCCACACTCTTTTCTTTTCAAAGATCTCTGCAACAACCGAAACTTTTCTCTGGGTCTTCTTGAGAGTAGCACATTTCGGCACAAGATCGGGAGCTTTTGCAGTGCGCTTCTCTGATTTCGAGCTCTAGTTTTTTGACGTCAACCGACGCAGGAGAAGAATGAAGGAGATATAAATCCAGCGACAGTAAAAAGACACGTTTTATATGAAATAGTTCTCCAAGATTTCATAAATACACATTCTTTGAAAAACTAGTGGGAAAAAGCAAATCTTTTGAAATCAATGATCTTTGAAAAACACATTCTCTTGAATGTATGCTTACGTCACGAAACTAAAACACAAAGCTCTTTCAAGTGATGTTTAACATACGGTAGCAGAACTCTGCGAGTGTCTCAGAGAAAACACGAGGATACATTTGCATCATACGAGAAGCTAAACGAAGCATATTACGGGAACATTAAACTTAACGCATCCTCTCTTCGTCAATACATGGATTAGTCTGTGCAATTGTGGAGATAATGTTTTTACCAAGTCAATAAGGCACATATAAATTGAAATTGAATTTTTGACAGATAAACAAAGTGAAATAGAAGATATGAGAAATAAAAAATGAGAAGAAACCACACATAAATTCAAGAAAAAATTCCCGATTGATTTTAATGGCTATGTCATTTGTAACTTTTTTGAGTTTACAAAAGCATTCATCCCTCATAAGCTTACAAGTTTTCCGGTGTTTTTGTTTTCTTGCTTATCTGGCAGTATAATAACTATCTTAGAATTTTTTTCCATGATAAACGTTACATTGGTAAGACGCCAAGTCATATTTGAGATGGCCATTATTTCAATTTGAGAATAGTAAAAAATTGTTCCAACTGGAAAGAAGCTTTTATTGCAAAAAAAAGTAAAGTTTAATCACTTTATCTAACTTTCATTATTGTTGCAGTTTAGTTGTCATTTATTGAACCTAAGTTTGTAGTTTTCCTTTTTTTTCGTTTTTGAAAAAAATGTTTGAGAAAATTGTCGAGAAAATGGATTTTCAAGCTCGAATAGGGTGAAAAAAAAACAGACACAAACCCGTGTCCTATTTCTCACCAGTCAAACACCTACCGCTTGCTAAAATAGATCCCAAATTTTTTGGCTCTGTTCGGGAAAAGAGGACCCTTCGGAAAAAAGAGGACCCAGGAGGACCCATGAAAAATTAAGAGGACCTACCAAAAAATTTTTGGGATCCTTAATTTTTTTTGGATCCTCTTTTATTTTTTTGGGTCCTCTTTTATTTTTTTGGGTCCTCTTTTATTTTTTTGGGTCCTCTTTATTTTTTTTGGGTCCTCTTTATTTTTTTTGGGTCCTTTTTATTTTTTGGGTCCTCTTTTTTGTTATTACGGGTCCTCTTAATTTTTCATGGGTCCTCCTGGGTCCTCTTTTTCTGGAAGGGTCCTCTTTTCCCGAACAGAGCCAATTTTTTGACATATGCGGTGTTGCAAATGAGCAGCTTCTGAGCCTGTATTTTTTGTCTCCGGTAGCTTACGAACAAATAAAGAAACTGACAACAAAAAACGTTGCCAAGCATGCTCTATAATTCAGATTACATCCCGTTTCCAAATCTGATCACCCAAGCCCATCGACAAATAAAAAAAACATTTATCAAATATTCATTGAATTAGGGTACTTTTTTCACATTTCTTCACATTGGAGTTTACATTTGCTACAAGATTAATGGAAAATTGATCTGATCTCGAATCATTTTTTGCTACGCCCACATCAAATCAACTGTCAGGTTTCATTTTCTTTTGTCTTTTCATTTTTAGCGTTCGTGATGTTCATGAAAACATTTCATTTCTGAGACAAATTTTACTCCCGGAAAATAATTTTTGTGTGTCAGTACAACAGTGCTGGCGTTTTTTTTGTCAACAACCCTTGTGGCCTTATGATCGTTAATCGGACACAATTTCATCAGTTTCACGCAGATTCAACGTTTTGTTTCATTTCTAACGTTTTTACTTTCATGATTTAATACTTTACAGTAATTTTGCCATGTATCATATGCTACCATATTCTTATCGGCCACAAGCGAACTACACAAGGACACAACATGGAGAGTTCCAAAATTTAGTATCAGGATTTGTTCAGAAAGTAAGAATAATTTTGCTGACTTTTCTCAACTGTGTTCAGATTCTACGCGAAACGGAAGTAGTTGATGCTGAAAGCATCCCTGGGCGGAAACTTTTCAATTCTATGGATACTTTTTTTTCATACGGGTTAGTTGATGTTATGAAAATGACGGTGTGAAAATGATTTTTTGATTTATAGACTTTTGACTGCTGACGGAGCTTATTGGAAATGCATAAGTAGTTTTTTGCCTCGTGCAGAACAAAAAATGCTCATCGCCGAATGCGGAAACGCTAACGATCGTTTCCTTTCTATTGGTTGGCTGAAAACATCTTTCAATAAGGGAACACTTCATTTTATGCTATTAGCCCTGAATAACGAAAGTAACAAGTCAGTCTTGTAATATATGTTCGTCAGTTCAGCCTAATGTTTAGAGTGTGTTTGGCGCAACATTATCATGTAAACGCGTGTATTCGAAACTCGGGACTGTTGGAAGCGATCACCAATTTAATCGGCAAACTGCAGCCCATTCAGTTCGCATTTTACGTAAGTAACCACTATGCTCATTGATTCACCATGTATGAGTATTTCAGAGCACAAGAAGGCTTCGTGCAGAACCCGCGCCAGCCGCAGTCATTGACACAGATTCCGTTCAATTGTCCTCACGTGCAGCGGCTCGACAGAGAAAGCTCACCGAAAAGGAAGCGTCAAACGACACTGTGCCAAACATAATTCCGACAGAAATTCCTTCGATTCTTGCTCAAGCAATGGACCAAGATGTACTGCTTGAAGACCTTATTCGCAACCGTCACAATCGTCTGAACACTGAAATGTATGACGCGCAGAAAGTTACCGATGAGGAATTTTGCAATGACTCTCTGACTGTGGACGGCGTTGAAGAGAAGTTAGAAGATGTTATGACTAAAAAAATGTCTTGTGCAAACATGGAATCCATGGACCCTGATGGGATAGAACAGATATTGGCTAGTGTTGATCAAGAAGAAGAGGTTTTTCCCGCATACAAGCTTGCCGACGGAGAATACCAGTGAGTGTCATATCCTTAAGTAGGATCAAACCTAATTTACCAGAATGAGCCAAGGAGACACTCTTCATTTTGCCATCAATGTATTTGAAAAATCTTCGGAAAAAATTATCGAAACTTTCAAAGTTCTTGAGGGCTTCCATTCTGATGACATGAAACTTCGTTACTTTGTTATGACAAATTACAACCTCTACGTGTTCAAATATCGTCTATACACACATAATGCTTCCCCCGTGAAATCAACAAATATTTCATCCGAAGGATTCTTTATACCTGTAGTTCGGATGCCTCATGATCGTATAAAAACAATAAAAGTGAGTTTCTTAGAGTTTTCTGCTGTAAGAACGTATCTATTCAGATTAGTGTCGATAACTTGTCTTTCATGGTAGAATCAAACGAGAAGGGATTTACTCACTTCATTCAAAACGAAGAAGTAGATGACCAAACTTGCTTTTCATATTATGCAGCAATGGCTGGATTGGAATGCGGAGCTCACATGATCAATGCTCTCATCAATGTGAGTTACAACATTACTATTGACAAAAATAATATGGCTATAGGTTGTTGAACACAGCAGCCGATCTTCCTCTATAAAAGCCGAAGTTGATGATCATATTGGTTACATGTGCATGCTGCAGCCAAATCTGGAAAAAGAACTAGGCCGTTCAATTGACATTCGAGCAGCAGCTATATGTTTCTGGTTAGAGCAATCTTCCAATGATCGTCTTCGTGCCATGGTTTCAATGTCTGGCTATTTGTTCAAGACAAATGTTAGCTCGTGGATGAAGAGCTCAGAGGACCCAGAACACAAATTTTGTATGACTGTTGGGAATATTTTTTATGTTTTTGATGACTTCAACTGCAAAAAACAAAACATGGTCATAGATCTTAAGTAAGAAGCAACTCATGTCAGTTATATCAATTTGTTTCGTTTACAGCACAAGTACACTGATAACTTCTGGCAGACAAACATTCCAGCTGAAAAGCTCAGGAGGGAACTATGAATTCGAGTCAAGCACTATCGAGGAATGCACGGAGTGGACAAAAACTCTTGTGATTCTTACTGAGAACAACTCCACGGAACCCTACAAAACTCCGTGCCTCGCGGTCATAAACGAGACGAGTATTGCTCTTGTGCAGGAAGGAGAGAAATTTTGGACAGATGGATTTCTCCGTCTCCTAAATGAGCTGAAAGGCGAAAAATTGAAACAAGCGGTGGTTGTTATGCCTCCGGATGACAAAGATAATTTTTTTGCGAACCGCTCACCTGCTTTGTGTCTTATCACAGAAGAAGACACTGTTCACTACTTTTTTATCCGTTTTATAAAAGAGTTGGAACGCTTGACATGTGTTGTGCAGACTACCTATGGTGTTCAGTGTGAAAGAATCAACGAGAACATAAATGATGTAAGTTGTTTTGTGCTGTTAGATTCATACCAACTGTTCAATTAAGGAACCATTGGCCAAAGCAATTCACAATACTTGCTGTTCGACAAACAACTTGTGGCCTTTTTAGTTGCTATTCTTCCCTTCAATCTTACAGAAACTATGATTACCCACATTTTTGTTCCTGTTTCGGGTTTTGAGCATTTCTCACTTTTTTTTGTTAGTGTCGTTCTTTTTTAACATGCTGAGCTCAGTCTCTTTCGACTCGGTCATTTTATGTGTGTTAACGTGAGAGTACGCTGATGTCTCCGAAATTGGCTATACTTTTCATTATACTTTATATTTTGGATAATCTTATAAAGTTCAGTACTGGTCTTCAGCGTTCAAAGTTATATATTGGCCAGCTCTTTGGAAAAAAATTACAATGAATTTATTGGCATACAAAAGTTCACAAACATAATCTAGAAAATAATATTTGAGAAAAGAGTTTCTCTTTTACAAAGTGTCAACGTATGGAACTGCGTTGATATTGCCGTAGCTAGCAATAGAAATTTTGCTGGTCAGTTTTCCAACAGCTGCTGCAATATCACTTGCAGAAACATTTGGAATTTGCTCGATGTAGTTATCTTGAGACAAAAAGAGCTGGGAAGTTCTCTCTATCGCGAAATTTTCCGAGTGTGCGTTTGCTCTCAAACCATTGTAGAACGCTTGTTTTTTGGCAGCTGAAAAGAAAGGGCAATTATGAAAACTATTAAAAAGCTCACAGTCTAAGTTGTCAACTTTCAGGGTTTTGAGAGCTTCGACAACTGCGTTGATTGAACTCTTTACATCAGATGGTTTTGAGATAATATAAACACCGGCAAGTCCACTGTCAGAATGTACGGATTGGAATGCGCTAGCAGACACTGAAGGTTTTACAGTTGTTCTAAGAACTCCGCTGGAAATTTCGGAGAACCTGAAAAAAATATTCGAAAACAACCAATGCACTTTTTCTCACTTTACTGATGAAGCGTTTCCGAGAAGAGTCATCAAAACAGCTTGGGTAGCCAAGGCTTTTGTGTTGTTTCCTGAAGCTCCTTCGCCAGCAACAATGACGTGGGCATACTTTGTGTCTGCATCCTTGCGGAACTCTCCTCCCTAAAAATCCGAAAAGGTGAGAAAATGTATGAGACGACAACAATTAGGGCAAAGCGTTAAAGAAAACTAGCATTATCATTGCCCTGTATAAATGTAAGCAAGTTTTTTATCTCTTGTTTGAGATAGTGTGCGGGAGAACCGGTAATTTTTTATCGCTACGCTGTTTCCGCCTAACAGATTCATATCGTTTCTCCCAAAAATCTTCTCACTTTGCAAGTTCTTCCGAATTTCGAGTTTTTCACACTGCAGATGTATAAAAAACTGATAGAAACGTTAGATCGCAACATTCTTCGCTCTGTCAATGTCTACTATTGGCTATATTGGAGCAGGACTTTGTCTCCTCGGAGTTTTTTCCGCTCTGTGCTCAATTGGACACATTGTTCAAGATATCAACAACTTGCGCTCCGAAGTCGAAGGACGTGTTGATGAGTTCAAAGTGATTGCTGATGACACATGGGACCGTCTTTTGATACTCCAATCTCCAACCGGAGAGTCTGCACATCCAGTCCCAGCATTGCTTCGTAACAAGAGATATGTCTATCCAGGAATGTGCAATTGTGATAACAACTCTCAAGGATGTCCAGCAGGTCCACCAGGACCACCAGGACTTCCTGGTAAAAGAGGAGACGAAGGACATTCTGGAGAAGAAGGCAGAAGAGGAGCTAGCGGAGTATCTCTTGCTGTCACTCATGACATACCTGGAGGATGCATCAAATGCCCGGAGGGACCAGCCGGACAACCGGGACCAGATGGACCTGTCGGTGGAGAAGGCTTCCCAGGAAACCAAGGACCGATTGGACCTTCAGGAGATGATGGTGCGCCAGGACAAGAAGGTCCAGTTGGAGACGAAGGAGAGCAAGGATCAAAGGGATATGATGGAGCGGACGGACCAGACGGTCAACCAGGCACTACCTATTTTCCGGGACAACCAGGACAGCCAGGAGAGCCAGGGTGGCTTGGGGAGCAGGGTCTTCCAGGACAGCATGGCGAACAAGGAAAAGACGGAGAACAGGGTCCACCAGGTGTGCAAGGAACACCAGGAAATCCAGGTCACGACGCCTTCCCAGGAACTCAAGGACAATCAGGAAAACCCGGAAACCCAGGTAAGACTATTACTCAAGTTTAAAAAACATTTAAATAAAAAATTTAAGGAAAAGACGCAAATTACTGTCCATGTCCAAGTCGCCAAGATGACCGAACTCTTCCAAAATCGGAAACGTCTGCTCCAAAACCACCACCACGTACTTCTACGACATCTGCGCCACCAACTCGTGTCCCTACTTCTTCTCGCTCTCCAACACCACGAGCTAGCACCGCTGCACCACTCCCACCAGTCACACAAGTACCAGGAAGCGGTGATTCTGGCTATCCATCACCATCAGAAAATACTCATTCTTCACCGAGCTATCCATCTCCAAGCTATCCATCTCCAAGCTATCCATCGCCAGGTTACCCATCTTCAAGCATTCCATTGCCAAACTACCCGGCGCCAAGTTATCCAGCAGAGTCAACTTATCCATCTCCATCATACCCATCCGCAGCAATTCCACCTACTTCAAGCTACTCCAGTCAACCGGAACATCCACAAAGCCAAGGATATGATGCGCCATCTCCACCACAGACTGGAACTTACCAACGTCGTTGGTAAACTCATCATATTTGTTAAACAGCTGTTTGCAATGAAATAAAACATAACTATATCTTTCTAAATGTTCATAACTAGATGAATAACAGACCTTGTAAGCACTTTGCGGATTGGTCACCACGCTTCCAGAACGAATCGGTGAAAAATTTTCTCCATACAAAGCAAGTTCCTCATGAGAAGCATTCGTTGCAAAAAGTACTCCATTTCCAGAAACAAAGTGCTTTTCCTATAATTTTTGGTTTATTAAAAAAAAATGTTTTTCTAAATGTTTTATTTGAACACCTCACCGCAAAATCTGTCAAACTTTGAGCACTGACTGATCCAATCTTAGAGCACGGAGAAAAAATTGAATTTCCAAGACCACCATTTCTGAAAAAAATCGAGTATAAACATACAGTTTTCGATTTTTTACGTGCCTGTATGCAGCTTTGTGAATTCCATCAAAAACGTAATCATACTGAGTTCTATAACCGTTGTCAGCACGCATTGTAGAAAGTACCTAACATAATTTTCATACATCATCGATTCTTTAAATTGTTCACTTACATCTTCAACTTCCCATGGTTTAAAACCAGGAACAGCTGCAGCTTGTCCTAATATGGAAAGACCGGTGGACGTTTGATCACGAGGTACTGTCAAAGCTACTCCGAACAAATCACGAGTAGTGAAGGCTCTCTGAAAAATTTTATTGGGAAAAAAATTATGTATGAGTTGTGTCTTGCATCTAGCCGTCAATTATTCAAACCGATGTAGTCGGTTCATTTTGATAAAAAAAACTTTAAAACTGAAACGTACAAAAACACCTCCAGCAACTGAAGAAGACCAAACGATGCTGGTTCCAAAATATTCTTTGGAGTCTCTACCAACAAAATTTCTGATGGTGTGAGCGAGTCCAGACTGATGTGCCTTTTCAAAACGACTTCCTGCTTTGAAAGCCAACACCTAAAAATCAACTGTTGTTAATAATAATTATAACGCTTCACCAATTGTGTGAGTGGCCCATTTTTCTCAATTGTAGCAACTGTTAATCCTGACCCAAGTTTTGTAACTTTTTCGGTTGGTTTGGATGCCGACAAAGCCGCTTTGTGAGCTCCACGTATGGCAAACACGTTTCGACTGAGCATCCTAGAACATGTTTATATCGACAAAAAGAATACATGCAAGTTTTTGAGAATGAATTAGAGCATTTTATGTTTTAAGACGCTAGTTTTGGAGGCGGTAATCTGTAAAACGTTAGGATGAAGCAAACTATTGTTCGCCGCGAAATGCGCCTCTCCCAGATCACTGCTGACACAAGTTTCGTACGTGCTGCGCAATCGGCACACGTCTTGTTGATAGAATGTGAGTACTCATGAGTATACGAAAAAATTAGCAAGATGTGATAAATTTTATGTGTTTTTGGATAAAACATGCAAAACGTGTATAGAACTGTTGTTGGAAAGTCTGATCGATGGTTTTCCACGGGGAGGAACCAATTTGAGCTGGGGTACTTGTCGTTCCTGAATAACTAGGAGAAACAATTTACAGAGAATAAGATTTTCTCACAGTTGACTTTATTTTTACTACAAACGCACGGCGCCTTTTATCGGACCGAATTGGCCTAGTGTATCGATAAAGAGACAAGAGTCGTTCCGAAGCTGACAACGATTGCTCAAGCATCAAAATTACCTGTGCCCACTGAAATGAAACGTTTTTATTTTATTTTTTTACACCAGACCTGTCGTTTCCATTCTTTCTCAGTTTCAGCTATTTTCTCATAAGTTCTTGTCATCATTGCAATTAGCAAGTTCAATAGCATAACAGTGACAATTAGTTCGAAGAGTATGAAGAAAACCGGAAAAATGACTATGATATGATGGTGTGTGAAAACAAATACTTTTGATTGTGGAGCGATGCTACTCTTGCATTCGTTCAAATTTTTGTATAACGCTCCAAATTCGCCTACACTCATTATGAACATTCTCATAACAGCTTCCCATCCGTCTTCCATTATGTTTTCAAATCTAAAAAATATATTTATAAAACGGAAACTTTTATTAAGTAAACTTTTCTATATACTCATCATTGTCAGTATAATTGTTTGTTTCGCGAAACACAACTTCCGCTCTCTCGCAAGATTTGAATATTAGAAAGAAAGCTGGAAAAAATAGACTCATATAACAGGTGACACTTACCTTGAGCAAAACCCATCAAAAAAATAGAATATATCAAGAGGAATCGTAACATATCGCGAACAATAATTTTGTAGACCATCAAAACGAAGGGTCCAACAAATTTCAGACTCCTAACTTTCAAAGTATGAAAAAGTTTTACAATCCAAAACTTTACCTGCAGTAAAAAAGAAAATGAAGAGTACTCATTATTACGATGCAAACGACAATTAAGTTTTCAATAATCAAAAGGCTTGCATCTAAATAACACCCAAATCGGAGAGGGACTGTACACAAGACCAAAATCTGACAACATTTGTGTAATACTTTTTCAGGAAAAGCTTTCTGTAATTCATCAGAAGATTTTCTTATATCCATTTTTGGATTACAATAGATTTCCACCATCGACTAAAACCTGTGCGGTTAGCGTCAATGCAATCTTTGAAAGTCCTGACCACAACAGCTAAAAGGCAAAGCAGCTCACTAACCATTCGAATCTAACCAAAATTTGTGTTGTATTATTAGTATTATTATATTTTGAAATTACTCGTTGTGAAGGGCCAGAAGTGTAATCCCATAAATGACAATGATTTGGCAAAGCTGTTCTATGTACCGATCGAGCTATTGCTAATTGTTCCCGCAAGCTCAATCCAGTGCTAAGCACGTCTGTGAAGTTAGAAAAATATAATTCTTCTATATCTGAATCCTCCTCAGCTTCTGTTCTCTAAAATACATTTTTTCGAATAAATCATTGGAATATAACTCTCTATTATATGTGCATCTCTAGTCATGAATGAAACATAGAAAACCGTCAAAAAGTATATATATCCTGCCAAAGACATGAACAACTGTTTTTTTCCAAACGTTTGCCATTTGCTCTCCAGAATTTCTTCAACTAGTCCATCGAAAAACTCCAAATGTTCTACTTTGTCCTAAATAACATCTCTGAACAGCTCAAGCAAGTACCGACTCACTCCGTACACCACATTTGCAATGACTGAATTTGGATTCAATGATCCGTCGCTTTCTTGTATCGTATCAACATCATTCAATGGATATGCTTTGCATACAACAGGGCCGTACCTCCACGAAATGTCCATATCGCACTCCAAAATAAGATCATAAATGTGTTTTTTTGCTAGTCGGGCAGCTAATGCTAATGGTGTTAATTTCAAATTGTTTCTAGCGTGAAGATTAGCACCAAGTTCCACAGCAAGCATGAACATTTCTGGCAGATCGTGAATGACTGTGAGATGCAAAACAGTATTTCCATTGGTATCCGGCATGTTCGGATCAGCTTTCATTGCACGAAGCAGGCGGAAACAATCCACTTGGTTAGTACACGCGGCAAATGACAAAGGGTACTCACCCCAATACATTTGTCTTCAAAACATACAATTTTTAAAGAAAAACAAGTGAATACATGGCTTACCCTGAATATTTAGTATTTTGGACTAAATCTACCCACTCATGTTCTAGTGAATCAGTTCTAGAAGTTTTTTGATCATCAGCGCAAAAAAAAGATCCATAGCATCTGAGTTTTTGATTTTCAGAGAGTACTATGTATGCATTTGATAACCTCTGATGAACATCTGCTCCTTTTCGGCACAAAAAATACACCATTTCTAGATCTTCATTCACAATTGCTTGATGAAGTGGTGATAAACCTCAAAGAAACAAAGTTGTTCCAATCGCAACAGTATTGAACATTCACCATAGTATTCTTCAGAAAGAAAAATATCGTTCACAATTTTTGGAAATCTGTTCGTCATCTGCTTCACTAGTTCATTCATATCAGCAGTATTAAGGAGCATACAAACATGAAGAAGGTTTTCTCCAAGTCGCCCTGAACTTTTCAACACTGCACTATTTATGTACAGAGTGGCTTTTATATTCCCGGAATAGTTTTCGTAAAAATTTTTATTCTCAAAAATATTTTTACGAGCTAAAACTTGACAAATCTTCAAGTAGACATTCAAATATTAGTTTCTGATTTATTTTACCATCCTAAAAATGTTTCGAGTCAGATCCAATCTAATTACTACCATTGGAGCTGTCGGTCATAACACGCGGATATGGTGATGGGCGTAGTTTCAGATTTCAGGCTATCCCTGATAATCAAATTTTATTTTCACAACAGTGAGGAATAGTGAATAATGATTTTTTTGAATGTTCCGCCATACTTTCCATTGTTATATCCCTGTTACCGCGTCAAAACTGCTGCTATCCACTTAACAGCAAGATAAACAGTTTTTGTGGTAGTAACAGGATGGATTCCTTTGAAAAGGCCCCAGTGTGTTCAGAAAATACTGAAAACAATACTCAGGAACATCAATGCTAATAATCTGGAAAAGTTCGTCGAAAACAAAAGCAACCGTGAAGCTATCGAGTTCTTGTAATATATATTCCGGGAAAATAAAAGCCACCCTGTATATTGTTTGTTTCACCTCTTTGATCCATGTCCCAAACAAGCTCACGGTATTTAAAACTTCTGCGTCCTTTAATCATTCCTCCGTCTAGAACTTTTAAAGCTTTTAAAAAATCTCCGGAGGATAAAGCATCCTGATCAATGTGTTCTAGAATATTTGGGCCACTCTTTCCTCGCCCTTTTTTTCTTCGTAAAGCTCCAAGCATTGCATTTCGCTGTTTGTTCCGTATCGTTACAAGTTGCGATATCGGAACCAATTTGCCTTTTCCTCCATTGTAGAGGTAAGATTTTACCTGTGAAACTTTTTTTCAAATGGAAAAATTTCAAAACTGACCGCTGTATCCAAATATTCCTCGAGAATACTGTAGTCACCAGATGATCTAGCATATTTTATCCAAGGGGAGAGAATCCCACCTCCTTGCTCGTCAACTAGAGAATAAAGTGTGGAAGGAACATCTGACGAATTGAAAGACATTGTCAATGAAACAAATTTTCAAACCACAAATTCCGAAAGACTTCTCTTTCAATTCGTTGAGCTCCCACTTTAGATAGATTAGTTGAGAAGCTTTGCGTGAAATTGTTTTGCTTCGGTTCAATTAAAACCGAGACTTTGCTGGTAAGGTTTTCGAAATGGAATTTCAACGCGTCATTAACATGAAGAAAATAACAAAAGCTGAAGGGTAAACTTTTTTAGAAGATACTTTGGTTCTGTTCGGGTTGAGCGGTCCCAACGGGAAATAAAGGTCCCAGGGGGAATATAGAGGTCCCAAGAAACAAATATTTGTCCCATCAGAGGAAAAATGCGCCAAAAATGGGCTAGGTCCAAACCGGAAAAAAAGGTCCCATGAAAAGTTTCGAGGTCCCATAAAAAATAAAACGGTCCCATAAAAGAACAGTCATCAAAAGCTCATTCCATAAAAAAGATATCGGATACTGGCTCTTGGGGCTGGACTCCACCTTTCGGTCAAGTTTCAGGAAACTTTATCCAGATGACTTCACACTCGAAATGCTGCATCATCTGTATGAAAAATTTGAATAATTCGGACAAAAAAAAACGAACCAAAAATATTTGTCTGTCAACACGGAAAAATATAAATTGAACGCATAAAAACTGACTTTATAGTTTTCCATGGGACCTTTTTTCCGGTTGGGACCTGCTCCATTTTTGGGACCTTTTTTCCGGTTGGGACCTGCTCCATTTTTGGGACCTTTTTTTTGTCCAATGGGACCAATATTTATTTCATGGTACCTCTATTTTCCCAGAGCTGATATTTTTTATTTTAATTTTCAGTTTGAGACATGTGAGGACGAATAATTACAGAAGAACATTGTTAGTATTGTGCTAAAGTGAGAGGCAAATATTTTTTGAGTAGTATGATAGTTTTAACTATCATACCAGTTTAAACTAGTTGATCATAGTTAAATTCAGATTGCTATTGAATTTTTCAAATCACTTGCAGAAACTTAGCTCTATTCACCGATAAGTACCAATCTGCTTCCGCAAACTTTTTTTACGGAAGGTTTTGATTTTGACCCGAATTCTTCTCCCGTCACAGATCAATTTTATATGAAGTCATGCCAACAGATCAAAATCATTTCAAAGTTTGTATAATGTGTGGCTTATCTACAATCACAAAACATTTCTGGCACTGTTTGATAAGTGTGACTGAGTCAATAAGTGCGTTTATGCCAATGTCAAATTTTTCTTACGCAGAAATATGTTATTCAACCAAAGCATTTCAAAATGCAACTCTTCACAAAGAAGATGTCATGGCGACGTTAAAACCCCCAACAGGCGTGTTGTGTCATGTTAGCCTTGATTTTTTTTTAAACTTCAGCAAAACCTGGAGTTGATGAGTTATAAAAATCTATTCTTGATTTATCACACATCAGAACTTGTGCATCATATAGTTGTCTCCTATGGACAAACAACACGTACCGGTCATTAAATATTGTCTTTTTCCCGAGTTTTTGCCGACAACTAACATTTTGACATTGCTCTTGGTTTTTAAACGCATTCTAAAATAGGTTTTTCTGAAATTATTTTTTTCTGACCTCATTTTTTTTTTAAATTTTCGCAATCTGGTCATAAATGTTACCATTTTGTGATTTTTTTCATGCTTTCTTTTGCCATTTGTTTTTTTCAGGTTATGAACGTTTTCATTCTTGCACTCTTCACTTTCGTATTGTGTGCAGAATTTGCTGTTTCACAAAAATTTGCATATGTCTCTGTTCTCTCATCAAATGATTTTCTCATCCCGGCCAAAGTTTTAGGTAAGTATTATTGGAACTGAAACGCTGCAAATATTTTTATTCAAACTTCATTGACATTAAATCAAGTAGTTGTCCACGTTTTCTGCATTTTCTAGTTTTTATCATTTTTTCGGCAAAACTGGTTCCGGATCTGCAAAAATTTTAGAGTGATTCATGTGATAAATTATTTTTCGTTTTTTCATCATGGTCTTTTCCATAAGAAAGATCTTCCTTAATCTTGTGCTCCAAACAAAACTTAATAACTATTTGTGCACTATAAGGCTTAAAGGTGCCTGATTTCTGAATAAAAATGTATTTTAATATTTTTTAGCATACAGGCTAAAAAAACTCAATCCGTCCATTCCGTTTGTCATTGTTGTCACTCAAGATATCACTGAAAAGTCGATCAAAGAGTTAGAAAACCAGGGTGTTACTGTTCGTAATGATAGCAAAATTGACACACCGTACATAAAAACTCATTCAGCAAAAAAGTATCAAGTGAGTGAAAACAAACAAAAGACTGAAAAGCAAAAAATGTTTTCAGTATACCAAAATTCGGCTCTGGAAAATGACTGAATTTGATATGATCGTTCATCTTGATCTTGATGTTCTCCCAACGCGTGATATATCATCTCTATTTGAATGTGGATCATTTTGTGCCGTTTTTCGACATTCTGACATGTTTAACTCTGGAGTCTTTGTTCTTAAAACCGACGAAAAAGTTTGAGCAACATGCTTGCGTCGTGATTTATTTTTTTCAGATATTTCATGATATGACAACAAAAGTACAATCAGCTGTTTCATATGATGGAGGAGATCAAGGTTTTTTGAACACGTATTTTCATGAACTGAAATATGCGCCTATGTACGAACCAACTAGAAAAGAGACATACTGTCACAACTATACAATGAAACGACTCTCTTCTAAGTTTAACTACGATATCGGCATGTACTATTTGAATAATGGGAGGTTTCTAGTAGAGCCAGATATAATTCATTACACAATGGGACCAACAAAACCATGGCTTTGGTGGACGTACCCCATCTTTGATTTGAACTGGATTTGGTTGGAAGCAAGGTTTGCTTTTGAAACATGCAACAAATCCATAGTTTTTCAAGACAAGAAATGGAACATGGATCAAACGAACAATTTGATACCTGCATTGCGCTAGCAGCTGTAAACTGTGTTTTAATAGTTGTTCTTTTCATTTTAAAAAAAGTATATTCTTAACATCTTTAGTACATCACAATTGCTTTTTAAGGCTCTAGAGATGTTTGTATGCAACTGGAAAACACATTCGCTGAGCAAAAAAGAAACACATATTATAGCAAATGGAATTTTTTTAGTTTCGTTATACATATCTTTGAAACTAGCATTCCAAGCTGCAAATCCAGTTTCCGCCTGGATTTTTTTTTCTTCAAACACGGTAATTGATTTTTTGTTGCTGAAAATTGACTGTTTTTTAGGCTTGGACAGCAGCAATTCTTACATCCATATACACACGGATTCGCACAGGGGTAGATGTCAAATTTCGATTGATCGCTTACTGTGTTTTTTTCACAATGATATGTCATGCCTCATTTTGGCTGGTTTTGATTCAGCTATCTCATTTCAACACGAGAGTTTTCACATCGATCTTTTTCATTCTTGCCCAGCACTTGCTAATTGTTAATTTTATTCGACATGCATTGATTCTGAAACCCTATCATTATCAGCACAAGTATCAAATTATTGAAAATAATAATCACTGCGCATAAAAACATTTTTTTGAAATAATATTACGTAACACATTGATTTTCGAGCTCCACTACCCAAGAAAGGATTCAGAATAAAACTAGGGACTCTAAGAATTCCCGGGATTTACTGAGAAATGAAGGAATTCAAAGGAGATTCACACACAGTAAAAGTGACTTGAAGTGCAAAAAAGGGATGTCAAAACTTCCTAATTTTTGGGAAACAATGGTTCAAAATGTTCAAACTAATCACTGTCCTCAGTGTTTCTTTCAGAGTAGGTTTTGGAACAGAAAAACTTTTCATATTTCTTTCAAACGTAATAAAATGTGCGAATTCAAGTTGTTCGGAACAATTTTGATTGGTAAATTAATTTTTTCTTTGCTGATTTTTTTCAGTTGTCAAATCCCTTTCTTCTCTTAAAACATAAAATTATTGTGTTCTTTCTGGTTTTTTTTTAAATTCTCAATTGCAAATTTTGGGAAAAACCCATTTCCTTTCTATATTCCTCTTTTGACGGATATAGCCCATTTTTGTCGCAAACTTTTGTACGCTTTCCTCTATGAAATTGACAACAACCGGTTTCTTAGTGTTTGAAAGTTTAAACTTGCAGGGTCATTACTTGGTGACCAATGTGAAACAGTAATTGACCATATGATAAACTTGAAATTGACAAACAAAGAACAATGAAAAAACGTCAACGAACTTAGCGGAAGAAAAAAGTGGTTTTAAGTTTTCAGAATTTCCGATTTCCAAAACAAATAGTTGCAATGTAGCCGAACGAGATTACGTTTTGAAGCGTGTTTCGAAATAAAATACATTTCTCATTTCGACACGACCGATCACTAACTCCGTGTCAGAAATGTGTTGTACCACGAACAATCCCAAAATATTAGTCGGCAGCTTACTTTTCAACAGTGGTCGACATATCTTCAATTTGAGTTGCTCAAGCCGGGAAACAATATATTTTCCACACTGATTGAATGCTTCCGTTTGACTCACTTTCAGAGTAGTTTTTTCGGAAATTGCCAACATCGAACAGAAACACAGAAGACCCTGACAATAATTGTAAAAGTTTAACAATGGTTGGCATTTTACACATTTAGTGACCTACGGCCACATTGTGTTTATTGACCATCACAAAAATCGTCGTCAAAGAAAAATCAGGCATTCAATGGGCGGTGTTTATTAACAGAACTATTCACAGGCGGAGTTAACTTAAAACAAAAAATTGGCACCAGCCAGGGATGTGGGCATGAGAAGACATTTTTGTGAAAGCTGAAAAAAACTCAGGCAAGTTTACATAGAGTTTCATGTTTTTTTAAACTTCAGCATCCCCAACTCCGTAGGTTTTAGATGACCCAATTTGAAAAAAAAACAGGAGAGTGTGATTATATTCACCTCACTGTTTGTGCTCTTCTCATTGCTGTAGTCTCTGCTGGGCTGACAATGCTGGTTGCCAGCTACATGTATCAAGGCGATTATAATTCATTCAAATTGCCAAGAACGGTAAGTGACATTGTTTTTCAGCAACATTACTGATCCCATAGTTTATATACGTTTTTAAACTTTTTTTTAAAGGTAATATCATCAAGAACAAAAAATTTGGTAATTTCGGCCAAGAAAGTTATTTTATTCAAAGTTGAAGCTAAACATCGATGTTACATACTACCAGCAGCAGAATCTAAAGTATTTTATGAAAGCCAAAAAAATAGTTCAATTTGAAAGTTTTCAGAACATTTATTCATCCAAGTATAACTTTGTCGGGGTGTCAGTGTCTAAAGAAGTTTTATTGGATGTCACCGGTGCTGAAGGGGTGAATTTTTGCGGTCCGATCCCTGCTTTTGTTCTCGAAAAGTCTTGAAAACATGTAAACGTTTTCATGTTGTCTTATACTGTACATATTTCAATGTGGTTTTCACTCTCACAAAGTTCTCTCATTTGTTCAATATTTTCTTGATCTTTTTTTTCTGGGTTTTTCAGTTGTCTTACGAGTAATCAAAATATGAATTTTTTCTATGAATACGTTTTCTGATGTGACTTTGAAGTGCAAGTTCAAGAAAAGAGGAGGCAAATTGCGTGTGTTGATGTAACTGAATACCGCAGAAAGATATCATTCATGACAACGAAAGATTTTCTTTCACTTTAGAATTTAAAATTTTGTCCGTTGCGCTTGCACGGGCAATGAAATTTCTTAATTTTGGCAAGTTGAAACGTTTCAAAGTGAGAAGTTGTAATCCCCTTGTTTTGTATTCAGGAAGGAAAATAAGAAGTTTGAGTGTTTGCTTCTCAGACAGACTATGAAAATTTGAAAACAAATCCCGGTATTTCCTGAGAAGAAGTTGACTGGGCGGAAACACTCTTCTTCAAAATAGTTGATAATTGTATTTGGAAGTCCATTGTGAAGAAGCCAAGCTAGATGAGATACTCATCGAAATGAGTTGCACCACAATTCGATGCTAAACTTCTTTCTCAGCGTCTTAACTTGAATTCAATTTGTTTCGACTCAATTACCGTATACTCCAATTTGTTGTTTTAGTCCCTTACAAAACAAATGGCTTTGTTTGCTAGGAGTACTCCTTTTTTAGCCAGTTTCAATTCTACACATCGTCTTGCTATGATTTTTGCAAAATCCCTGCAAATCTTCTTCCCATTGAAGTGTAACGATCGGAGCGGCAAAAGTGCTAATGGTTTCACATAACTACCCATTCTTCGGCTTTGGAGGATACCATAGTCTTCTTTGAGCCCACTTTTATTACATACATTTCCTCCTTCCTTTTTTGTCGGCGACGTATGTAATTGGTAGAGAAGACAGAAGGCCCAACTAACATGTTCTGTTCATCGTTCTCATTTCTGCTCAGAACATGGAATTTCTCTAAGTATCAGCTTGAGAGTTTGCTGTTCATTTTTTCAATATAAGTAAAGATAGTTCTAAGAGTAAGAGGAAAATGACGGAAAAACCATGAAGAAGATTCTTGATGCAGTCCGAACGGTATGCATTATAATGAGAGAAAGTTGTTGTGGGAAAAACCCAAAAGAATTCAAACTGAACCTTATATTCCATTTCACTCATTTTTCAAAACGGTTTAGTGTAACGGAAACGAGTCTGGTTAGGATTAGTCATTTTTAAAGTGCGTTTACTTGCATTGCTGATAGTTTTCATTTTCTTCCCGAGTTTGATTTTGAAAACTTGAAGTTGCACAAATTTATGGTGTAATTAGCCACAATACGACATCCTAAAAATTATTCTTGAATTTTCAATTTATAGTTACAGACAGGTAATTCTTTCTATTTCAATGAATAATCTGTTTTGGATTGTTGGAAAACCTTAGGATTTTATCAGTATTATAAATGCAACTTTAAGTCATTGAAAATTATTAAAATCAAGAATATTCATTGATTTCATAAGAAAACAAAGATTTAACTCTGGTTTCTTATGACAAGTCTGAGACGAGTTGATTATACCATCACCGCTAATGTAGCGTGTCAGTTTTTTTGTCTTTTTCCGGACAATAGGAAGAAAACCCATTTTACAACGTCAAGTCAAATTTGGCGCAACCAGTCAAGAGGCGGTTCCGAGAGCAGTTCTTGCTGACGGCGGTTTATGGGTTGGCTGGTGTGGGTTCAACAAACCTTATAATCTATCTACCTTTTGTGGCCTTTCAACCCACTTATTTGTACGTTCGTCTTGGCTCCGTGAGGCACTTAGTAGTTTTTGAGACACCGATTTTCAGTAATACTTTCTGGTTTTTGCTAGGACTCTTTACACAACTCAGCTGGAGTGTACACCTTTATCAGTGCTCTCGATCTCCCGTAAAATAGGGTTTTCCCTGATTTTACAGTAGATTGAGTTAATTGAAATTGTCTTGCTGGTCTGCCATCTTTGAACAGGAAATGAGAATTCCTCAGTTTCTCATTCACAATAAAGTTAGTATATATATTTAAAAAATACTTCTTGAGTACAGCTTTCTAATTTTTGGATAACTCTTTTCGCATAGTCTTTATTGTTTGTCTTCGAACACATACCATTTTTTTAAATTAAAAAATTGGCTGGTTCTATTTAGTTGTCACATTGATGACCGAGTAGCATTTGTCTTCTTTACGGCTCATCTTTTTTTATATGTTGTGATAACGTTTCTTCAAAACATTTGCTATTTTCTTCAGTCTCATTCACAATGCACTCAGAATGTGATCCTCTTTTCTGCAAAGTTTTAGGTGCCTAAGCAAGGGGTCTCTGTTTTGAATTTTTCTTGATTTCCATTTAGATAGATTTTATAGCTGATAGAAAAAATCATTTGAGACTCAAAATCAAAAAAATCAAAATGGAACGTCTGCAAAAATTTTGCCATCCGCTGGGGATATGACAAGAAGTTGACTTCTTGGAGCCTCCCCTTGCACAACAAAATTATTAGTTGTTTGTTGTGCGTTTGATGAGACCCGGCGGATGGTCCCGACGACTGACTGACTTGATATGTTACATTTGACCCCCACTCTCTTCATCTTTGCATTCAACCGACACATATTCCATAACTAATTTTAGCGAAGCAGAAACTCAATCAGTTGATTTGGATGTGTTCGCAATTTGAACCATAATTGTAAACCCCCAATCTGTCAGTGACAACTATTTTCCATTCTGTTGTCGAAAAGCTTGGGACATGAAAACTTTCTGAAATATTGATATGTCACCCAGACACCGATTGAGAAAAATAGTCTCGCGTCATGTAAATTTATTACTTTTTTCTATTTTTTCTGAAAATTTTTCAGAAAAAATCTTAAGTTTAAAAATCAACCATTAAAAGCGCAGTTTACCTAAAAGGAGAAATGTTGAGCTTTTTTTCTGAAACAGTCTATTTTTCGAACTGGCGAATACTGTATTTTCAGAACCATGAAACATTGGAACGTTCATAGTCTCTGTGAATCGATCTTTTTGAAGTCATTTTTCTTTTTGTGGCCAAAAAGCATATTTCACACTCAATCTGCTATGTCCTTGCTCATCAATTACAAAGAACGTTCACCCTTCTCTTTTTATTCTTCTGTGACGAAGATGTGGCCAAGATGTGCTTTTTGAGAATATAAGCAAAATGTAGGAGAACACATTTGGAGAGAAAAAAGAAGTAGTTGACTCCAGTTTTGAACGTAATTGTAAAACTCGCTAGTTGAGAATGACCGAGCTGTACTTGGGGCTATTTTTTCTTTTTTCTTCCAAAGGAGTGTTTTGAGAAGTGAGTTGACTTTTTTGCTTTTCCATTCACTTCTCCCTTCATTTTGTTCTTCCCATTTCCACAGTAATTTCCTATTGGTATCCTATTTTTCTAAGCAATCGCAATTTTTTCTTGAATGAATTCAAATCTCAGTGCATTGAAGTCATTGTATCTATGGTGATTCAAATAATTTATGCTATTCAAATGAACAATCTAAAAATTGCTTTTGTTTCTCTAAAGCGGCTTCCAAATACATCCTCTCTGTTCTTCTTTCATAATAAGTATTCTTAAAACATTGTCAGTTAACGAACATTTTACAGGCAGATTTTCCTTTACTTCTTTCGGAGTAGCGACAACTACTCTGAACAATTTTTTGAAACCTTGTGGATCGATCGGTGAGTGAAATTGTTTCAGTAGCTTATACACTAATGAATGATGCTCTGGGGATTTTTTGACATAGATTTTTTGATTTCACCTTCAAACACAACTACTACGGTAATACAAATGATTCCTTTTCTTCATTTCTCTCTTCCCGGCATTTGTCTACGATAGAAATTGTTTGAAATTTAGAAATTGCAAGGTGAAGCTACCGTAGTTCTCAAAATCTCCTCAGAGTATTTGCCATTTTTCGCACATCAAGGTAGAATGTACTGTCTGCAAACAATGCGGTGCAACGTACTACTGCCTTTTTGAATTTTCGAAAAACGATTTTGATTGTGGTTTGCTTGATTTGGATGATTGTAGTAGAGACAAGGTTTCCAGAAGGACGGTTTGAATCTTTCAAAGTTTTTCAAAAAAAAACTACTAAAAACTCTTGATTAACACCGGTTTCGAACGTTCAACTTGTTTTTTTACTCAGAACTACTGTTCACAATGAAGTTAAATGCCCGCCTAAATTTGTTTAAAACGGACTACAGGTACCATAGGAATAGCTGAAAGTACAATCCAACACTACTAAATAAATTATAGTGTTTTCCAATATTACTAAAGATCCGAACAAAGGAAATCACATACAATATTCATTGAGGACTTCAAATTCACATTCCCTTGTCTGTTTTGTTAAAAATATATTTCAAAAAATGATAATCAAGGTTTTAGAGACGTTTAGATGTTTTCCCCCGTTCGAAAAAGCTAGCAGCTGTCGTAGTAACCCCCATAATGCTCAAACCAAACTTGAACTCAATTATAAATTTCCACACGTGGTAGGCTCACGCAGTCTCCACTGCTTTCGGCGATAAAAACGGTTGCCTACCGCTGCGTTCTTTATATTCCTCTAACGTCGAAACTATA
The DNA here is from genome assembly GCA_900536315.3 of Caenorhabditis becei. Classification (NCBI taxonomy): domain Eukaryota; kingdom Metazoa; phylum Nematoda; class Chromadorea; order Rhabditida; family Rhabditidae; genus Caenorhabditis; species Caenorhabditis becei. The sequence continues at coordinate 657,887 of LR538660.1, forward strand.
CCTTTGTGCAAAAAATGTTGGCACCGAAAAAATTTAACCCGCGCCATACGCATGTTAGCCATTTCTGGATTTAATTTTTCGGAACACTGCCTGTTGCGTCACTCGGCGTCGCTCTACCTGTCCGCCGACCTGTCGCCGCCCTGTGGGGGTGAGCCTCGATGTGGCAGTTACCACCTGCGAGCGTGGACTATTGGGTGCTAGTTGGACTTATTGGGACACCCGAAGGTTAAACTACCTTCAGACAATTTGGTTTTGTGCTGATGTGTAATGTCCTGAGAACACCGGCCAGTAAGTGGATCTCAAACTTATGTGTACCGAGAAACGAACATCAAAAGTCAGAATCCCTAGAAAAAAATCGTCAATCAGTATATTAAAGAGCAGATGAGAACGAAAAAATAAGCAAAACAAACAAACTAGAGACTAGGTGTTATTGATGAAATTCATCAGGCTCACTTCTAATTTTTGACAATATTTATACATTTTTTACGAGCTCCGATGAAGTCAATTGTAATGAATGTGCTGTGTGAAAAATGACAACAACAACATTTTTCATAAATATTTCACGTGATAAATATGTTTTCATCGATGATTACGATCAGTGAACTTTCATTTTTTTCCAGACTAAGCCCGAATTATGAAAACACATCATTAGTGTTTTTGTTCTGTTCGGAGTGGTAAATTCTTGAAGAAATGTTTTGTGGTACGGTAGGCCTGCAAGCTGTGACACGCCTAAATGTGATTCAGATGAGCTGAACGTTCGTGAATCTAGACATGCAACTCAAACTGGGATTTTTTGACTGAGAATGTTTTAAAACAGTTGTAGCTATGCTATTTCGAAATGATCATAACTTCTGCCAAAATAATTGTTTTGTTTTGTTTTTTTTTCAATAGAAGGCAGGAAATTTCGGGCGTCTTTCTTCGGTATGCATATCAATATTTTTTCCTAACATCGTCAAATAATGTTTAGCTGTATTTTTCATTCACACAAATGTCCAGTTCATCTGAATCACATTCGAGTATACCACAGTTTTTGGATCAACTGTATCTTGCCCAATTGCACAACCTTGCAGAAAATTTTTAATTCTTACTGAGAACAAATTTTATAACTTACTACAAGAAAAAAGTGCACAAGATAATCGGATATGACATTTGAGTCAAAAGAATGCTTTGTTTTTGCATTTTAAATTCGGATTGAGAAGTTCTGAGAGCACTTTTCAAACAAACCAATTTTAAATCTTCGTTTTACGAAATCCCTCGCTCACGGCTGCAAAGGAAATTGAGGAAATTTGATATTATGGGCCAAATGGTTCGCTATACTCTTTATTTGGTTTTTTGTCATATTTGATCAACTCAAAAACATAATTTCGAACTTTGAGCACCTGTACTTTTTTGGTTGATCTGATCAATATCGTTTCATATACCCTCGTGGTACAATCCATGAAAATGCGCTCCATTGCACACAAAACGCCGGGAACGTCAAATTTTCAAAATGGTGGCTGAACTGGGGAGTGCGCTCGTTTTTCTAAGCCAGCGCCCGGTTTTCTAGGCCATTTCGAGAATTTGAGTAGGTCAAAATTTGAAATGACCTAGAAAACCGGGCTCTGGCCTAGAAAAACGGGCGCCACTCCCCAGTTTGGCCACCATTTTGAAAATTTGACGTTCCCGGCGTTTTGTGTGCAATGGAGCGCATTTTGATGGATTATACCGCGAGGGTAAAACTCTGTAATTTTTCTAATTTTTCTCAAACGTCTGCAAACGCAATTACGGTTTTCATGGGATAAAATGTTACCATTTGGACTGAAACATAGTTTTTCAAGTGGCACGACAAATTGAAAACTCTCGGTCATAGTTTTGGACAGCAATACAAACATTTATTTTGAAGAAAATGACTTGTTGCAAATTTTTGAAATGGAAATCGTGTGTTATTTTGATGTAAATAAGTGTGGATTTTCAAACATTTTATCACTAGCATCGGTTTAAACAGAAGATAGTAGCCGCATATTTGTGTCGAATGGTCCTTTCCAGTTTCCAAAAGCCGTCTCGACGTTCAGCTATATAGACTTCACAGCACCCTGCGGCCTTCTAGCTCCGCCCCTTTCTCAGCATCCACCCCCCACAGCAAAAAAGAGACAACAGACGACACACGAGCTGCGACAGCGTCTTCTTTCCATTTAACCATCCACGATTATCTTCTATCACCTAATTTGTTCCAACTCATTTTTGCAATCGTCTCAGGAGCACTGTAACCGTAATTTCGAACGCCAATGAGTTGCAAATTTTGAACATATGTCACTGACTACAAGTCGATCCGCACAGTTCCAAACATCCCCTAATTCAAGTCGGAGCCGTGTACCCAACTCATCCACTCATTCGTTAGCAACTCTGAACAATAATCAGCCTATATCTTGCCTGCCGCCATCACTCAAACCACTGCGTGAAACAACACCTCTTACCAACGGAGGTTCGAGGTACAAAAAAGTATCAGTACCTGTTCCGGATCCTGCAAGGCGTCTTCGTCAACCTATTCCGCCCACCTACTCGTCTTTTCCGGTTAGTTTATCCCGGTTTCAAAAATAAAAAAGTACAATTTAAAAAAGTTTTGAAACACCTATTCTATCCAATTTTCAAATTTCTAGAGGATGGAAACAACTTTTTAATTGATTTTATGCTCTAAAAAACTTTCTGCCATATTTGCCTTTGGGAGCACCGTTTACTCATCCGTTTTATCGAAAAATAGGGTCATCGTTTTTTTTTTCGTATCGAGTGTTTCTAAAGTGTTACACTGAGAGTATCCCCTCGTTTCACACAAAATCGTTTTGTGTTTTTTGCATAAGTTTTTTGTTTCTCGTTGCTTCTAGTTTTTGAGCTGTGCAGAAAGCTGCGACGTGACAACAGTTGTTCTGAGTACTTGATCTAGATTTATTGTTAGTAGTGGCTCGTTTTTGAGAGAATGCATTCCAAAGATTTGAGCGATGAAGATGGGAGGGAGAATATCAATGCTGCGAGTTCATTTTAATTATTATTATTGGATGATTGAACTAGATGGTTGTTGGATTGTATGTAAATGATTTGAACAAACCTAAAAACATTTTCGAACAATTACAAAGGCTCAGTTGGTTCATTTCAATCCATTGTCAATTCTTCTTCAGTCAAATCACATTATTTTTATCTAAATAAAAAACATAAATGAACAAAAACACTCAGATGACATTAACGATAATTGAATATTTTACTATCCGTCACAACCCATTCATCATGTCGCTTCTCTCTTTTTTGAATGGCCTACACAATTGGGAAAAATGTATATATTTTTCCAGGGCTCATGCATACATGATGACAAGCAAGAAAAAGACCCGTAGAACTATTTAGTTTTGATTGCAGATGAACCTATTCCCAAATTTGTTAATAATGTTGTTTCGATCTCAACCTTGAATCAGGCAGGTAGAAAATTTTAATGAGTTTTCCTTGATCCGCTACTCTTTTCTGTAAAGATTATCTTTCTTTCAAAGTCCCGTGACAGTTCATGTGCGCAGTTTTCGCCACAGAAATATTTGCGTTTCAAGTAGAGAAAGTGTTCACCATATAAAATACGGGACGAAGACCCAAACATGTTTGTGACACAAAACGCCCCACCAACATCTCTGAAGCGACCGAGCGGAATTCCCAAGAGAGTCACTTTGGCTTGGTATTAACCCGCTCATTTTAGTGCAGCTAAGATTCATAGGACTGACTGGACTGTGAGGGGAAAGAAAATGAATTCCAAGATTCAGAGATTAAAATCTGATTTGACATTGAGAATTCTTAAATAATTGGAGCATGAACTACATATTCAAAAGTAAAACAGATTTTTGGCCTAATTTTTTGAAACAATGTTCATTTCAAAGTTGAATAAAACGTGGAATTTCAGTAACTGTAAAACAATTTGATTGAAACTTGCTTTACTACGTTTTTTTTCGAATAAGCTTTTTTACTATTCTGTTATCCTGAGTTGGATAGACTTCTTTTAAAAATGATTGTTTTTGAAAGCTCACAACCCTTCGAAAACTGATATGAATGAACATTCTCAACATTCTCATCTCTGAATGACATTTTCGTGATGTGAGCGTGACAGAGTGAGTGACATGCTCCACTTGTCCCTAACGTTCAGGTGTAATTACCTATCACATTCTATACACTTTATTTCACTATGCTTTTACATTTTTCAAGTGAACTCGTTCATCTTGAACTAAATTATCAATAATTTTGTAGAGTGATGAAGTGTCTCTCAAACTATCTTCCGTTTTGACAAGTTTCATGAGAAGTAGGCATGATATAACCCGTTCTCTGTAAGACTCGACCAACATGTGCCTTAGGAAAAATTATTGATAGTAGCAAGTGGTAGAGGACGACTGTAGTCCATGTGCACCAACTTGGGACACAGCTTCTTATCAGTCGGGCTCCGCGAGCCCTGACAGGTCCAAAAATCGAAATCTGTCATAAATTTCATTTGATAGGTTTGGTAAGAGTATGTCTTTGTGGAAAATATCGGATTTTTTAAAGAAAGATGGGGAAAAGTGGTCAACTGCAAAAACAATTATTATAAAAAGCTCTGTCGAACAGTAAAAACGCGGCATAATTTCATCTACAATTAGCCGAAATTGACACCCACGAAAATACTTTTTTTTGACAACAGATTACAAAGTTTCTGTTTGTCAAAGGCACTATTTCATATATATATTTTTTTTAACATATATTAATTTCATCAATGTTTGTAGTTAACCACTTTTCTGCACAGTCACTAGTTTTGAAGTTGAAATTTTCCAAAGAAACACTGATTTGCAGCTGCTAACAAAGATCAAATTTAGACTTTGTTACACAACTTTTGAAGGAGGGCCTTACGGATGAAGTGATCAACTACAAGGTTCTTCAAAACTGAATTTCCAATCGAATGGCGTTTTTTTAAAAATATGTTTTGATCAAATTGAGAAAATTTCAAAAAAAGTAGTGGTTATAAGGAAAATTTTAAAAACCGGGATTGTAGGTTAATTCCTAAGGTGAGCTGCGGATCATAAAAGTGATTAACTAGGGTAATTATGGCAGTTTTCAATTCACTTGGGAACTTCTTGCTAAGACCACTTTTTGTTGAAAATTATCCGAAAAATTGTGATATCTTTCAAAGACTCAATTTTTTCTCGGCGGAAAATTTTTTTAAAATTCGATATAAACATACTTTCACCAAACCAATCAAATAAACTTTATTTCAGGTCGTTACGACTATTTTGACAGATTTGGATTTTTGGACCTGTCAGGGCTCGTGGAGCCCGACTGATAAGAAGCTGTGACCCAAGTTGGTGCACAAAGACTACAGTAGTCTTCTACTACCTACCAATAAATATCTAAGTTTAGACTTCCTTCTAAGACCCTAAGGCACGGCCAGTTATACCCCAGGTCGATCCTTACAGAGAACGCGTTATATGGGGTTGTTCCAGTCTTGCATCCTCCTTGATACGAGTTGTTTTAGTCATGTAAATCCATCATAAGTTTGTGGGAACCTTTGAGCAAAGTTGAAGTTGAAGCTGATTTCCAAAAGATGTTTTAAAACGTTAAAGTCCTCCGAAATTCCCTCTTTGCATAACTGCTTGAGAAAACTGCATAACCTTCAGTCCCAAAATATTGTCGAATGATTATGCAGAGGTACTTTACTTTGAAGGCCGCAGGGAAAGAAAGCACGTCAAAACTCTTTGGCACCCTCAAAACTTTTGCCTTTTGATGTATGAGTATACTAAGTGAGCATCTTCTATTCATATATCATTTTTTTTTCAAAAAATTCTACTCTTTTTAACTTGTCACAAAACCTGTCCTCTGCAGCTTAGACATTGTTTTTTGTATGACCGGATTTCTCATAAGTTGCAAAAATTAGCGTTTTGTTTTTAGTAGTTTTAACGCAATATCTAAGTTTATAAAATTCGTATTCCAAAAAATTGCAGCAATTTGAAAGCAATTTTTCTCAGTAGTTGCAAGAAAAAGTTGAATAGGAACAAGAAAGCAAACAATAGCTATTTGAGAAGTGCAAAAGGTGTGAAACTATGTTTTCTTCAATGGACATCACATTCGTATGTGAGAAAAAATTTCTAGAATTATTCCAAAAAAGTATTTTCTTTCTCAAACTAGCATTTGTATTCTGTTTCGAATGTATGTTGATGGAGATCAATATGCACTAGTATGTGGGTTATTGACTCTTGTTCTGAATCTCAATTGCAATCTGAAAATTCTTCTGTCGAAGAGGTGAGTCATACAGATTGAAGGAAACGCTTCTTGAGCTTTTTTATTCCACATAGCTTAAACATCAACATTTTCTGAACAGTATATACAACTGTGTTACATTTGAGAGCCGTTTCCATGAGCGTTGAGGTATAGCATAATTACATGCTTTCTTTACGGAAGTTCGCCTACTTAGTTTCTCTTACCACCTTGAGTAGGTAAAATTCAAGCTGGTTGTGTTTTTTGTTGGAGATGATGGGTATTTATATTTCTTTGAGTTTGATGCAGTTCTCACCCTCATTATTTTTAGGAAAATTAGCAGTATTCGCAGTCTACATTTCAAGCTGTTGAATACTCTTTTGATTTTTCAGTTGTTTTTTTCTTCCTTGTATTTTCTTTTTTTCATAAGTCCTTGTTTCATTTTGAATTTTCCTGTGTTTGTTTTACTGTTGAATCCCAGAATCAGAGTGGGACTAACGGCGTTGCAACAAGTCTCGCATAGATATTTTTACCGCGAAAAGCTGGAGCTTCGATTCCGTTGAGAACCTAACACGTGAATTTCGTTTGCCCGCTGAAGTTATCAGGCTCGCTCGTAAGGCTACCTGCTTGGATTTGGAAATACAACAATGATAGAACCACTAAATAGGTTTTCATTTTCGAATTCGCTCTCCATTAATTATAATTTGCGAACACTGTGCAATGCAAAAATGGGAAAAAGAAAGTTATGTAGCTTCACTTCATAGTTCCGACTGAAGAGTGCTATAAAACAATGAAAAGTTATAAAACAAGCATATGAATTCATCAAATTGTCTTGCTGGCTTTGCCGACATTCACTCAAATTTTCACTTGGAATCAGCTTAACCGTCCCTTGACTGCTCAATTTGCGTTTTTATTATAAATGAAGTCAACTACAAACAAAAAAGATGAACGAATAAGCTGACATATACCACAAAAAAAAACTCATAATGTGGGTATGTTCAGTTTTATTTTATTTTACATTGTCTAGTTAATTCATCCTACCGTTTTCTTCGTTTCAATGCATTGCATTGCTCTTAAAAATTTTGAGTTTTGTAGAATGACTGAAAAAAGATCCAGTATTCAATGATTACTGCAGCGAGTACAAATGTTTCGGCCAGCTAAGGTTTGTTTCTAAACTAAACTTTTGAAGTCAACAAGACAACATGTGAGTTAGCAGAGACTTAGCATGTTCGTAATTGCGCTTCTCTCTGTTATTCATTGTTACCCATTTCCGACAAAACAATCATTGTGAATAACGTCTTTCATTAGACTCCGCATGTGAAACTTGTTGATGTGATCAAGTTGTGAGGGTACATCAGGGATCAGAAAGATACATCTGCAGGTACATGCACTATTTTTTAAATTGTTATTGAGCAGTCCGTTGCAATACTGAGACCATAAATAGTAATGACTGATTATTTTGACAAAGTTCGACGCTTCTTGTTGGCTATTCACTTTTTTGAGTTTTTTTCCTAATCGGCGAGGTCATGTACTTCCCTTGTCAGGCCACATCTTGCGATTTGAATCATCCATTTTTGTAAATTTTATTGAAACGGGAGGTTACTAACGTATTTATTAGAAAAGTTAAAGCGGGATATGGCAAAGTTTGGGTATGTGCAAACAAAACACTTTCACAACAAGTTTTGATTGTTTCAGTTGCCAAACATACAAAGAGGAATAGTTAATTCGCATCATGGTTGATTATCTTGAGTGAATTTCATGTAGACGAAGAGTATGTAGAAAAAAACAAAACAAGATTTCAGGTGGTAATCGTTTAGCTAAGAGCAAGCACCGCCCCTTTCTGACCAAGCTTTTCCGCGTGTCGCTGTGGTGCTTTTGCGCTCTCGTTGCCTGCTCAGTTTTGACACCCCTTCCCTTGCATTCTCACCACCAACTCCTTTCCGAAAATCTGACAACAAATCGCATTACCATATTGGCCAAAACAACCCCGACATTTTGATTGTCCAACGGTCGCCTTCTAGCACTTAAATCTTTCACTAAGTAATCCTTTGGCTTTCTTGCAACTAGCCATATTCTGGACGGACTGGCACATAAATGAGTCTTTGCTGAAGAATTGGAGAAACGCGGGAAATGCTCAGCAGTGGTGCCTGCTGAAATGCACGCCGGACAAGCTTCCTGGCACAGGTTTGCTGCACGCCTTGGCAAGTATAAGGTATTGTTCATTTTTCCCCGTGGACTGTTATTCATTACGTTAAGGATACTTTTCTCTCTGAAATCTTTCTTAATGCGATTGTGAAACGGATTTTAAAGTGATTTTGTTCTCTTATTTCCACTTCATTTCTTCCTTAGTATGCACAAAATTTCGAGTTTCAAAGTTGGAGTATTGATGAAGCTAGAAGATAGCGAAGAGCCAGATAACGGCTCAATCACAAGATTTGAAGAAGTATCGTGTTGAAGCCGTTTGGCTCCATAATCAAAAATCTCTATGATTTTCAAAGGGTTTTCTGTGGTCTTTCTGTAAGAGAACTAAAAACAAAAAACTATAAATTATTCGTCAAATATCCTTGCATTTTTAAAACAAGGTAGGAATTACTCTTGCGTAAAACACGCAATATGCTTTTTCTTTGTTTTCTATGACGTTTTGAGAATAATTGAACAGAATGATTTTGAAGAGTAAAAACAAAAATTAAACCTTGTCAGTGGGCAATCCATAAAAATATTCCATCACACCCCACCTCAATCCTTCATTGGCTTTGTTTTTTACTATTTCTGTAGTTGTGCAGAAAGGAAAGGGACTCGTAATTTTCATCTATTGTTATCCTCGCACAAAAAACCTTGTTATTCTTGCTTGGTCAGGGCTTGAAAACACCTGTTACGAAATGAATTCAATTTTCAATAGCGTAAATGTTTTCAGTAACACTGCCAAAAAGCGAAAAATTCAAGGACTTGCCCGTTTTCCCTATTGAATTACATCTAAAAGGATGCATTTTAAAATCCACTTCAATGTGAAACTTTTGGAAGCATATATATTGAGTTATTTGCAAAAATACTCTCGTTCGGAATTTTTCCATTAGTTTTGAAACAGTGAAACGTATTAGACATGGAAATAAAATACAATTGAGAAAGTAGAACAAACAATAATTGGTTTAGAAACTTTATCAAAATGCATGTAATTACACTGGCTCAGTTCAGGAGCAATTATTGTGACACTCAGGCATCTATTTTGTAATTCTATTTAATGTCTTATTCATCAGGCTCCTTAGTTCTGCACGGTTATTCTAGTGAGCGTAATTCGAAAACATTAGGAATTGATGAGACTCTATTCAAAATACATTAAAATGGCTGTTCCATGGATGAAAACTGAATCTAGGAAAAGATTTCCTTCTGAACTTCTGAAAGTGTCTACAATTTTTCCGTGTGCTAAACATAAATTTCTGATGAAAAAAAAAATGTGAAGTCCAAATTTTTACATTTTGTTCGGAAATGGCAGATCATTTTTTCAACATTTCAAGTTAATTTTATTCCATCAATTTTTTGTGACAACATGAAATCTATGGAAATGTGCCAAATGCAACCTTTATTCTTGCCAAGAGAGAAATTGTCACATTTAATTTGAATGATAATCATCTCTCTCCCTGCTAAGGGAAACAACCGCAATATGCGATTTATTAACACTTTTTTGTTGCTTCAAGTAATTTTTTTTCAAAAAGACGGGAAGCGTTATAATTTAAAGTTCTAGGAAAAGTAGCATAATGTATTTTATTACTGCTTCCGATTTTCAATCTTACATGCTCTTTTTTCTTTCCTGCTCTACCGAAACGGAATTTCAAAAACGAAAGCAACTTGCTCAAGGTTTGAATTCTCGAACTTACCTTACCACATAATTTTGGATAACAGGTTTTGTCACTGAACGTATTAGCCCAGCAATTAAAACTTTGATAGTTTTTTTTCTTGGTTTTTTCACCAACATCTCTTATTTTCAATTGATGTTTATCGAAATTGTGTATATCTTAGTGATTCAAACTGTCCTTCGAACCAAACCTTGTTGGACGCCGTCTTCACTTTGTCGACAGTTCGGCGAGCAATAGTGAAACTGTCAGTGTCTCTACTACCGATTCCACAGCAACATGCCCCAGAGAAAAATGCAAACCCAACGACGAAGCAAAGCGTTCGAAACCGACTTCCAATTCAGACGAATGTATGCTCGGCTCCTCCAGGAATCCTGAACCGCCTCTTCTCTCGCGGATAATCGGAGTGCCTCCACCACCTCCACCTCGAGCGCCGACAACCGCGCTTGTACTTCGTATACCTCCGGCTAGCCCGGCGAAAAAAAAACAACAACCAGATACTAGGAACAAATATCAAGAAACTGCCCTGAGAGACAGGAAAACTGTAATTTATAAATATATAGCTATACACATAATTCGACGGTTAGGAAATTTCAATGATAACTACCAGTTTATCAGTACACTTTTTATATGAGAATATAGATTCTAGCAGAAAATTTTTATTTAATTAAAATTTCAATTCAATTAAATCGGTTTTGCAGCGGACACCACTTGAAAAAGCCCGACATTTAGACAATCTTCCTTCGTACCAGGTGAGCTATTATAAAAAATTTTCTGCACCAAACATTTGAGAAGAAAGTAGCTTTTCAATTTTCTAAGAGCCTGCCGTTTTCTCCAAATAAAATTTGTTTGAAATAGAATTTGGTCATCCGTTATATATTGATGGGACACTTAATGTTAATAAAATTTCTCGAGACGACAACACACGCCTTTTAGAAGTCTTTCAATTTCGGAGTTCCACTCAAGCTTAGAAAGTATTTCTACTGGTTATTGCTGCACAATGTGAAGTACTCAGCACTCAATTTTTGTTATTCTTGCCTTATTTTTGCAAAGATCTTCTAGTCTGCTCAAATTCTTCAACATTCGAGACCCTTAAGCACAAAGTTCTTGAATCTGGGTCATTTTTTGCTGTTACCAGTTTTCAAGTATTTGACTGTTTTCTCACTGTCAACTTCCTCGTAGATGAAATTCCTTGAGAAAATCCTACATTGTTTGAAGTGCCAATTTTGCTGAACTGGAGCCGTAGGAGACAAAGTTTATCTCTGCTCCATAATGCTATTTGGATGATCACTTAGATTCCTCTGCGACTGCAGTAGAAGAAAACTACTTTCTGCGGAGTGCTCTGCTTTTCTTTCTTTTTTCGCTTCGATTTCAACCCTTTTCCATCAAACGTTTCAAAAACGTTATTATTGGAATTCATTGTCACCTGATATTTTGAATTTCAAGAATTTCTAACATGTGATCGAACTGTTTCTAAACACCAACCAATGTATCATTCAAAACAAGCAAATACCAAGTACATTAAGAAGGTTTGTTCAAAAGTTGATTTTTGTGCGATGAAGCACATAGTTTTCATAATTTCCCCTCTATAGTCACCGGAAAACTATCGATAATGCATGACTAACATATATATTTAGTTAGAATACAGAAGCGAATTCGCACAATTATATTCATTCGATATTGAATGTACCTTATAAATTTGTAACAACGGCAAAGAATTAATAGTATTTGAATATGGATAAATCAGAAAAAGATTACTTCTGCCTCTTTTTAAAACAATTTATCATCGTTGTATCTAAAAATTGGAGTGGGTAGATTTACGGAGATGAAGCTCCCGCAACGAGCGAAAGTTTTCGCGGCAAAACGTGCTGCGCTTTTAAAGAGGGTACGGTAGTCACGCAATAATTAATTTAGTCTTTTTCCACTCCTTTTCCTCATTTTTATCGGGTTTCTAACTTATTTTCGCACTTTTTACACGAAAAATATCCTTTTTGTGCTTTTTTCGACGTAAAAAGTGCAAAAACCGGTTAAAAACCAATGAAAATAAAGAAAATTAGTGGAAAAAAGACGACATAAATTCTCGCTCAACTACCGTATCCCGCTTTAAAGGCGCAGCACGTTTTGCGCCAAAACTTTTCGCTCGTCGCGGGAGCCTCATCTCCGTAAATCTACCCAGTCCGATTTTGAGGTACAACGATAATAACATCATAAAAATGGCCCGTGTGCATATGTCACAAAATTTTTAAAGCACTAGAGAAAGATTCAGATTTTAGACGTGAAATTAAAACCTGCACAATACAGCGCTACAAGTTGCGTACATACTTGCGAATATTCAAAGATTGTTGTTTACAGTCATCTGCCTCTTTTTTTTCACTTTTCGAGAATGTTTTCATTCATTAGCAATTGCATCTTTTGCTTTCGCGTTCGGATTTTGAATTCTTTTACTGTTTTTAGCTGGGAAGGCACTTTTCGAAAAAACAACTAGAATGTGGCGCACAGAGAAAACATCTACAATTTTTTCATAAAATTGAAGTGTTTTCAAATGGCTGAAGTAATCTTTCAACTAAGAGAAAGTACACAGAACTATTTTCATTTTCAGGCTCAGAAACTGTTGGACGGTTCTCACCAACTTCGCATTGATTCACACCACGTGGGAACTGCAGGTCACGGAGCTGGTAAGATTTACGCAGTAGGTGAACTTCTCAAATCTCGAATTGATAATAGGATCTGGTCACGGACATAAGAAGGAATTTGGACCTGCAATGATTCTGTATTATTTGGCATCTGCGTTTCGCGCACTGTATCCTCGCCTCGATGATGATTTTGTCGACAAGTTGAATTATTACTATACTACAACCATTCGTAAGCAAAACAGCAATTATTTGTTTCAATCAATTTTCAGTTGCTTCATTTGCTCTTCTCGTATCAGCCAAACAGTATGTGGGATTCCCAATTCAGTGCTGGGTTCCAGCGACATTCACAGATGCCATGGAACAGTACACGGAAAACTATTGTTGGGTTCAAAATACTTATTGGGTCCCCATGCAGGAAGATATTCCACGTGAAATTTATTCAAGACGCAATCGCCAAATAGGTTATTATCAATGGGTCCCTTTTATATTAGCCATAGAAGCTCTTCTTTTCTACGTACCGTGCATTCTCTGGAGAGGACTACTCTACTGGCACAGTGGTTCGTGTGGAAACAGATTCACCGAAATTTATCAGTAATTGCAGGAATAAACCTTCAAGGTCTTGTTCAAATGGCTTGCGATGCACGACTAATGGATTCTGAAGTTAAAACAAGAACAGTATACACTATGGCACGTCATATGCAAGATGAAGTTCAGGTTTTATTAATTTTTTATTAACATTCTAGTACGAAAGTGTTTTAGTTAACTAATATTGATAGGCAAGCTCACAGTAGGAGTTGTTTTTCAAATTTACAAATGGGAGCCAACTGTGGACGTCACTGCGGGTGTTATGTTACAATGCTTTACATTGGTATCAAAGTAAGGGTCAATACAAACTAGCTGTAATAAAATTGGGATGTTTTTCAGGTTTTGTACTCTGCAAACGTTCTATTGCAGTTTTTCCTATTGAATCACCTTCTTGGATCAAACGATTTGGCATATGGATTCTCTCTTTTGAAAGATCTTATGCATGAAATTGAATGGGAACAAACTGGAATGTTTCCTAGAGTCACTCTATGCGATTTTGAGGTGAGATAATGAATTCATAAAAAATTTGAATTCAAAACCGTATAGGTTCGCGTATTGGGAAATATTCACCGTCACACAGTTCAATGTGTATTGATGATCAACATGTTCAACGAAAAAATATTTTTATTCTTATGGTTTTGGTTTCTTACCTGTGGGATAATTACCGTTTGCAACACAATGTATTGGATTCTCATTATGTTTATCCCTTCCCAGGTAATTATTTAATCCTGTTTCTAATTTTTGTAAGATAATGGGAAAAAAACACTCATTTCAGGGTATGTCTTTCGTTCGTAAATATCTCCGAGTATTGCCAGATCATCCAGCTAAACCAATTGCTGATGATGTTACTCTCCGCAAATTCACAAATAATTTTCTTCGTAAAGACGGTCAGTAAAGCTCGAAATTATGATGTGAAATAATTTTTCAGGCGTTTTTATGCTTCGGATGATATCCACTCATGCTGGTGAGCTAATGAGTAGCGAATTGATACTTGCTCTCTGGCAAGATTTCAATAACGTTGATCGTAGCCCTACACAATTTTGGGATGCGGAGCACGGCCAAGGAGCTATAGACTGATTAGTACAAAAAAACGTCTTGCACCATTTCTCAGCTGCTATCCTAATTCATGTATTGTTCTGCATTAAAACAAGACTATTTTTCTTGCCGTTTTTTTTGCTTTCAGTAGTAATTTAGAGGCATGAGAGGTTAATGCGCTCCGCTTGACTCTAGAGAAAAAATAAGAGTTAAGTAATCAAATTGATTTCGTTGAAGATCGCCCGTTGGTTCTTCGACATTTTCCGAACGCTCCCTGAGCTAAGTTAAAAAATTAATTCCGAAACTCGAACTGCCTGGAGAAACTTCGGCCGCGCGCGTGATTCATTAGACTATATCCAATTTCAAAAATTCTCGTTCAAAATTGGCGCGGAAATCGTTCAAGGAAAAGCGAAAAACCGGCGGCTGCGTCTTGAAAAAAATTCGATTCAAAATTTTTACGATTGCTCCTTTTTCGATTATCTTCTCTTACAAGGGAAGTATAAATTTTACCTAGCCTTTTTGCACTTTTTCCGACGCAGTTCGATAGAGTTTTTTCTTCTGATCACGAGCTCAGTTGATCATTTTTGCTAACGGGGCCTGTGAAAGCCGCTATGAGCTCGAGAAGTTTGGGCTCTAAACCATGCAAATTTCAGTGCTGATCAGTCTTGCAAACTCCTTATAGCGACCCCATTTATAAGGGCACCTGCGGCAACGGATTTCCAATTGCGCGAGTGGCCTAGTCGGGTGAGCTGCCGGGCACGAAACTGTGGATGCGGGTTCAATATTTCTTTGGACAGACAATTTTTTTTGCATTATTTTGGTAAAGTGTTTTGTGTGGTTTTTTTCAGTTTTGCTCATTTCTAGTTCTTCGAACTTTCCAAAACAGCACAAAACACTTTACCAAAAAAATGCAAAAAAAATTGTCCAAAGAAATATTGAACCCGCATTCACAATTTCGTGGCCGGCGCCTCACCCGACTAGGCCACTCGCGCAGTTGGAAATCCGTTGCCGCAGGTGCCCTTATAAATGGGGGTCGCTGTAAGGGATTTCAAGAGTGATCAGCATCCCAAATTTGCATTGTTTAGAGCCCAAACTTCTCGAGCTCATAGCGGCTTTCACAGGCCCCGTTAGCAAAAATGATCAACTGAGCTCGTGATCAGAAGAAAAAACTCTATCGAACTACGTCGGAAAAAGTGCAAAAAGGCTTGGAAAAATTTATACTTCCCTTGTTATACCTATAGAGTATTTATGTTTTAACAACCGCTTTAAATTATGCTTCAAAAAACCGGTCAAAAAAGTCATCACAAAATCCTCAAAATGAATATTTTTTAAAATCTCATACCCAAAACTTTCCGATGGTTTTTTTACGACCTAGGCTTGTTTTCCACAATTTCCTTCCAACAAAAATCATTTCGGAACATTGTGCATTTGCGTGTATTTTGTTGTGACTTCTTGATTCTCACCCGAATTTGTTAAATAACTATCGCTTTCCTTTGTCTCTCAATCCTCGTTTTTCTTTTCCTTTTCTTGTGCCATAGATTTTGCGAAACTTACAAAAAATCGTTTTTAAAATCATTCCCCCAAAATGCATTATTGAAATGTTCAAAATAACAGATGACTGATATTTAATTAGTAGTTGATAAGAATATGACTATTATCTTTTGTGAACCCGTGGTTTTGTTGTGATCCACGTTCTTTTTTCAAATGAAGTTTATATTCAATGAAAGTTTAGCACATATAAAAAATCTACGTGATTAGAAGGCCGAAATGATACACACATTTTTGAAGACCGTGAAAATAATGCTTTCTGTGAAACAAAAACATGATTAAAAAAATGACTTATGGTAATAGATGACCCGAGACGAATTCATTGGGATTTGGGTTGACACTCGACTGTGTAAAAAAAATGATTCCGTCATTGACTTCAAACCTACAAATATTTTATTTCAATTTTTTTCCTTGAAATGTTTCCGAATAGTTTTTTACACACATATTATTGAATTCAAACGAAGTGGTACCTCCGATGGGGGAAAATGGCGGAACAGGCGCGCGGGTCTCGCCACGAAAATGTTTCGGATGATAGGGTGGGCTTGGTTTGAACGGATTTAGTTAGATTTTGTGGACAAGTAGGTAAAATTACCCGGGCAACACGATGAGCACACTGGATGTTCTGTACGACACCTGTGAGCCAAGTTATGCTTCGTTTCTCACGGAGTTCTGCCAGATCGCAGTGTTTTCGGTCGGCGCGGCGGCTACCCCAAAACCCTCAACTTGTGTGTCGTCGTGTGGAAGCACTAATTCGCGAAAACCACACGGACAATATTCGGTTCTGACGAAAATACTTTGTAGAAGAGTGAATTATCTAATTGAAAACCTAAAATTCAGCTAAGTCGGTCCATTAGTACTCCTACACGAAGACACACAAGTTGAGGGTTTTGACGCAGCCGCCGCGTCGACCGAAATCGTGGCGAGACCCGCACGCCCAATCGGCCATTTTTCCCCATTCGAGGTGCCACTTTGTTCGAATTCAATAATACCTTCGGCAAAACCGCCAAATGTAATTTACAAAACAATAAACAGCCTGATTCTGAAGAGACATGAGAGTGATTGCTTCTGCCTTTAATGTGTCCTTGGAGTTCTGAAATTTGAAGTCAGCGTAGGAAATTTATTCGAATATGATGGATTAGCATTTTTGTGAAAACTTTATTACTAAAATCTAATACTCAATTTATTATTAAAAACTATTGCCCTACATCGAAAGCAGGCAGTTGCTATTATTAATTAGTATAATAACTGTATTGTTGATGTCAAATTTTGAATGTGATGAGCTCTCTTAGTATGGTCCATTGTGAATAATGTCGCACTGTACATTGTTCAACTCGCGGAACAACCAATTAATGATTATATTGTCTCTTCCTATCAAATAACAGAATTGCCACCCCTGAGCGTATAAAAATTCAACGTTTTTCTTATGAGTTGTTCATTTTGTTCAAAATTGGCATCACTTTCCGGAATGTCCAACACGGCAAGCAAGATTTTTTTATAGAAAAAAACACTCAAAGGCATGAATACTGGTAAACGGAAAACTTTCATTTTTCTAACCATTACACTGAAATGTTACACGAAATGTCGGTTTTTCAAAAATTGTTTGGTGTATTTTCATGAATTTTCATTGTTTTCTATTGTTCAAACATGAAAAATAGTTAAGTAGCTTCTGACGATTGAGACACAGGTTTCTAATAACTATTATTATCCTACTTTTTCAAAAATTACAAAATCCGACTCAATAATTCAGTTTTCCACAACTGCCATCACAAAAGATTTTATCATATCCCTTGTGAACTTCCGACCCGCTTCAGAAATGCTTATTCACTGACGATTCAACTTCCTCTGGAAACAATAGTGCCAAATCTTCAATTTTTCTCTCCCCAAAGAAACATTCTTTGCATAAGCTTCTTTAACTACTCACCATCATCGATTTTGAAACTGCCACTCAGTCTATTTCCTGCGTTGACTAGATTGGGAGGAACCAAGGGGAAGGAGTTAGACGTATTTTTCCCTTGAGTTTGTTAAATCTCTTTTAGAAGTACTATAGAAAAATGGCACTCTTTCATTTTGCACGTTTGATGCTTTTCTCAGACGTTTTCATCTTGAATTTCTTTGCAGACTGTTATGTACTATGGGTTGATCGTTTTATGGATAGTACATTGCTCCTCTTTTCAATTTTCTCATTATATGCCACCATTCAATGAAAGCTATCGTATTTACCAGCTTTGCACAGATCAGAACGATCGTATATTTTTGGGGAACATTCAGCAAAGTGATGTAGGGATCTCCGAAAAAAGGAAAATGAGTAATTATTCAGATAAGTTTCTATCTTGAGAAGTATATTCTTTGTTGGCCGGATTATGTTAGATTTGTTCCTATAAAACATCATTCCATTGTTTGGTTTTTGAAGGCCTTACGGTATGATTCCTTCCAACACTGCAAGCATTTTCACGTGCCTTTTCAGAGGGTGCGAAGTCAATCAGATTCTGAGTCATCATAGTCGACCGAGGTCTGATTACGCCAGGTCTTTCCATTATGAGTTTTTAAAATACTCATATGCTTTAGTGATTAATTATTCATCTGACTGAATTCAATACTTTGTTCAGATCTGTGAAAAGGGAGCACTGCTTCCACAATCTGAACATTTCTACTTGTATGCGTATTCAGGGCTGTTCAATACACTTTATCAAGTTAACAATCCGGATAGACAGTGAGCGTTGTTGGTTTTTTAAATTCTGGATGGAGTTTTAAACAGATTGATTTGTGATCGTATCAGCAATGTTTATGTAGACCTATATGGAAGGTGCTATGTTCCTCATGTCGAAAAACGACAGATCAAAATAAAAGAACGGTGCAACGGTGTGTCGGCACCACTTCTCAAATTTCAAGACTTTTTCCTCAGGTTTTCTAGAAGTCAGAAATTTTTGCCAGCTTTGGAAAAACAAAACATTCTTCAGACTGCAGTGATTTTCGAGATTTTATATCTCATCAAAAAACAACTAATGTCACTACTATGGGAAAAGCATTAATAAAAGACGTCACATATATGAATCTCCTAAGCTCCAATTTAATCTCAAACATCCACAGCGATTCAGAATTACCATCTTTGGTTTTGAAGGTGCGGAGTTCTCAGTTCTTACATTGCTAGACTTTCTCATTAGAATAGACGATTGCAGACGCGCCTTCTTTTGCAACATTTTTCTTTGGCTGCAATCAAGTTATGGAGTCAAATAGAAGCAGTTCGATCGTTAGTTTTTTAAGTGACACGTTGCAATTATTTTGGCCATTTAGATGCCGATTCGAGACGAAATCTAACTACACCATATCTTTTTTGAACGAAACAGAAGAAGAAAATATTGCTAAGCTAAGCAGCTTGATAACTCATAATTGCTGTCCTTCGAGCAACATTCATATTTGTGATCTTAACAATGAAAGAAAGTTCCAGTATGAAAAAATCTTATAATTGTCTTCAAAATAACATTTTTTCAGAAAAATGGCGAAAAATGCAAACTTCGGGTTTAGAATCGAAGCAGGCTTATTGACAGTTATCTGCTTGAACACCGTCTTGTTGTCATTTCTCCTATTGAGGACATACAACAAACTGTCCACTGCTACTATTCTATTCGTTTTAAACATCATGGGCTCCAATGTAGCTTTCATATTTTCTTTCCTGTATTTTTTTGTCGATCTTCTTTATCAAGATCGGTATGGTTCTATTAACGAAGATGTATGCTTGAAAAAACTTTCAATAATAATCAAAAAATTTTTAAGTACATGGAAAAGTCTCCAGAGTTGATTATTGCGGAAACACTTCAAACCCATCTTTTCGCACATAATGAGTTCAAAAAACATTTAGTTCAGGAAACGCTTTATTCATTAGCGCAAAATGGATCTTTAACGGGTCTAATTCATTTGCTTGTTCTTGTTTTGGTACAGTCAAAAAACATGATTTTCTTTAATATTATTTAAAGGTTGTGATCAATCGATCAATGTCTGGAAAATCTATTCACTTATCACGTATATCCGTTGTTTCCGTGTTTGCCTGTGTGTGGATTTTACTCATTGCTTCTCATGTAATGTTCTCTATAATGCAGGTCGGAGTTTTGGAATTTTTCAAAAATGATTCAAGAAATCCTTTAATTCAGATGAGTGCCATCAATAACCTGGATGCTTTGTTTTCCAATTTGTCTAAGGGTAGAGTAAACTTGTCGTGCAATTCGTGAGTGTGTAATTTGACAAACTCGTTTTTAGAAATGTTTAATTTCAGACAAATGGAATCTGGATACGAAGAAATTGCTTCTCATTGTGACAGAACGGCAGTTTTTCACGCCTTCGGCGCATATTTGTTAAGGGTGTGTGAACTAATCTCAAAGTTTGAAAAAAATGAATACGCAGGGACACACACTGTTCACTATTCTTTTTCTTTCCGCTTCAATAATAATTTTTGTGATTACTGTAACTTATCATATTAAAGTCCGTCGACAGCATGATATAATTCATAACGAATTAAGGTGAGTAGTTTTGCGTCATCCTAATTTCTAGATTTTCGTTGAAGAACTCAATCTCCTCACCAACGACGAGAGCGTCTTTTTCACACTTTGATCTTATCTATTGTCACTTTTTTTTTGTCTGTGATGGGTCAGACATATATAGAAATTGCTGTTTTTTGGGTAAATGAACGAGAAGATATAGCCCAACTTTCAAAATGGTTAAGAGAAAATGTCGTTATGAAAAACTTTCATTTTCTAGGTATCATGTTGCTCGCATTCTTGCATTCATAGACCCAGTCATGAATCCTTTGATTGTGGTGTTGAGAACACCCGCTCTTCGCCGTCAGCTCAGATCTCAGTGGACGACAATTCGTTCTCGAGCTTCATCCCGTACACGTTCTGCGTACAGTAATAGGGGAAATGCTGACTCAACTCTAAAGTTAGTGGAAAAGAGCAAGTTCTATCACTACCTTTATAATTTTCAGACGTAAACGTTCAAGTTCACGGCTTAAGAAAGATGGTGAACTTATGATGGCATTAATGCCAACAGACCGACCTGTATGTTCATTTTATCATCAATACCTTCCCATAAATTTTTTAGATAACAAGAACATGCTCCCTTAGGCGAAGTCAGGATTCACAAACTCACAATTCTATTGTTTGAAATATTATTGTCGAAGTTTAATTTCTCTTTTGAAATGGTGGACAAAGTTTCAACAGAAAATCTTCAAATTATTTCGCCAAAAACAGTTCAGACTATTTTCTCCGGAAATGCGGGGCACAACAACAACATCTCATCCCATGATTTCAGTTCTTTTTTTATTTTTCTTTGTTTGTATGATATACCAACGCGCTGATATCCAATAACCTCTTGATTATAAATTCAATTTTTTGAAGAAAATGACTCTCAATGGCGAACTGAGCTCAGACTTTTCCAGAAATCTAACTAGAGAATATCTTTCCGGAAAATTTCAATTTATGAATCCGCGCAGTAATCTTGTGGTTCAAATGCGTCAAACCTAAAACCAAGCTTTCATTATTGACAGCTGCCGAATTTTTCCAACCTTTTTTTGTTTTTCATCTTACTAAAAAGAAGAGTTCTAATTTTGTCTTCTGAACAGTTTCTGGGTTGACACATCACACAAATTTCCATTGTTGCTGGACAGGGTGTGATTTGCGTATGCAGGTGAAGCGACACCCATCTGACAAATGCGGGTCAATTCTGTCAAATCGAGGACAAGAACAGGCAGGCCGACCAGAAGTTAGAAGGAGGAGGGATTGGTTGGTGGACAGGGAGTGGAAAGCCGGGGAGAAGACCGGCTGAAGTCGCCAGTGGCGCTTCTTGCGCAGACAAAAAGACACGAAAAGCACCGCCCATAGCCTGTCAACTTATCCTTATCTCAATCCGGACTTTTGCCTCTCTTTCTCGTCGTAGATTTCTCAAAAGCGCCTGGCTATATCTGACCGATCCGCTTGTCCCCCCCCTAATATTTTTCGACAGCTTTCATTTTCCACCTGCGGCTGTTTCATTCGTGTCTAGATTCCGACCATCATGCGGTATTTTAACGTCTTGCTTCTCCTGGTGCAAGGTAATTTTAGTACGCAGTGGTTTTATTTCGCAAGGGAAATGCGAAGTTGTACAATAAACGTTTGACTATGAAATTTAAATTGAATTTAATGTACATTTTGAATAGACACAGTATTGGTTTTCAAATGCGGACTGATACTGTCAGTTCATAAATCGGGACTGTAACCTGCCTGTTCAAAAAGGTCAGTGGTCGAACTTTCGCCTCAAGGTTCAAAATTTTTCAATACTGCAGAGAAAATTGCTAACACGTGATCGCAGCGAAAGCGCCGGCATTTTTGAAAACGCGGATCAGTGCCCCAATTTTTGAACTAAAAACACTGTTTTCGAATTTTTCGTTGAAAAATCTGAAAGTGGATAGCATGAGCACAGTCAAAATATGATGAAACTTCAGTATGTGTGCTCTTTTGTTACCTAATCTTCATAAAATTTCATGGCGGACGTAATGTTAAATCTCTTCACAGCTGGCCATTTTTCTAATGGTCAAGTCCTTAGAGATACTCGAAGAATACATTCGTCAAGATCCTTGATCGGAAAAAGAGGAAACTCGTTTTCCTTTCGTTTTAGAATCTGACTGAGATTGAATCTCCGAAGAACTTTTCAACTTTCCCACCAATTTTTCGGTCCTATTGATGTTGCTACATCTTTAATGATACCCCATAGAATAGTATAAGACTATGACCTCAGAAAAATGAAACTATTCCGTTCACGCGTACCCATTCTCATAAAATACGATTTTAAATCGTATAAATGAAAGGGAAAATAACAACACTGCGACATTTTATTATACAGAGAATGTTCAGTGTTTGTTTCCTGAAAAACTGAACACTGAGGTTCATACAAAGTGCAGAAAAATAGTGATTCTCGCCACATTTTTCCCAACTCGGACAACTTGAAAGGGTTATGAAAAAAACACGAGTATGTGAAAATACAGTTTTGAGGGCAGTATTTCAGGATCATTAGCTTGTTTCCCAACTTCTCAACGCTCTTACCAGTACGGCGCTCCTACACAACAATTTGCGTCTGTAAGTTGACTGAATTTGGAATATTACGATGGTGCATGAAGATTTCACATGAAGTGATTGTCAGATTGTGATGTTTTATTTGTGGGTGTTTGTAATACAATGTTTCCATTACTTTAAACAGGTTCATATGTTCATTTGCTTCTTTGACTGGAGTCCTGGTTTGTCTTCATCAAGACAGCATTAAAATACAACTTGCATGCGTGTTTTATGTTTAACCGTTGTTTTTGTACAGTGCACACCACAATGCTGCGGTTGTTCTCAGGCTCAATCAGCACCTCAACCAGCTGCTGCCGCAGCACGTGTTGCTGCCGCTGGAAAAACTCCAACCGAACCAATTGCCGTACAAGGAAGTTCTATTGAAGGTATGCAATGATTGGTTCCTAAAAAAATTAACTTTTGACAAAAACCACCCAAACGGCTGATGCCTTTGAAAAAAACAATGTAGAAAGTGAAATAATTCTCCATTCTGGATTGAATTTTCATTCACGGTTGATTACACTGAAATGCTTTTACAGGTCTTCTTGGACAAAAAATATCGCTCACCAAATTCCCATCTGCCGGATATGATGCCGAAGGCGGTGGCCCAGTTCGATCAGGTCTGAGATTATTATTTTTTAGGGTTTCTGGTTTTCTTATCAATACACTAGCTGAATTCCATTCACAACCTCTAAAAGAAATTCTGTTTTTTTGAAGCAAAATCGCAAGATATATCATACGGGTGATATGCGCAAAGATTGATGTCCTACTGACCTAGAGAACAGGAAGAGGACATTCTTTAGTAGATTGCGGAAAAACCAATTGCTTTCGCTTCAGGAAACACTCTCACATGCAACTTCGATGGGAAACCATGTTGTTGGGCTAATGTACCCTCCCCGGATGATCAACTCGATTGGCAAATTGCTAATGGAGTTCCCGTTCAGTTGCAAAGCAGAGGTGTCCCAACTCCAGGTAGTAGAAAAAACAATGATCAAGTGCGAAGGCCTGTTGAACTCTTAACGTTTGTTGCAGAAGGAAGTTATCTGATTGCTTACGCAAAATCAGCAGCCCCATCAGATGAAGCCTTGTTTGCGTCATGCTCGATTGGTTGCGCTTCCAGCGATATTGTTGTTCGCGCCAAACACTGGCAATCAGAATATGCCCTTCTTCAAGTATGTCTTCGTGAATCGTTCCCAACTCATGCTGAACGTAATCCATTGATAAATTGTCAAGAATTCCCATATGTTGACGGAATCGGAACTACAGAGGTCATACTGCCTAAAACTTCCCTTGTAGATGTAAGTGAAAATCATTGAAAACGGAATGGGAACATTTCTTTACTTTCCCTTTTAAGATAGTTTTCGTCGCATCTAATTTTATTGGCGATCAAGGCGACGTGGCTATTCTTGATGACATAGAAGTATCTTACGATAGAAATGGAAGTGAATGTCAGAACGAATTTGAGGAAGATTCAGAAGATGATAGTAAGGAGGATTCTTCAAACAGTGTGAACAAAGAACAAATAGAAGCAGCTGCCAAAAACAAACGAAGAGAATTGTTTGAGAAAACACAACCTGAAGGAAAAATTCTGTCAGCAACTGAACGATTTGGATCTAATGGATTCAGAGGCGGAGAAAAAGCATTTGGTGAAGATGGATCGAAGTTTAGAGGTTCTTTCGAGCCAGAAAATGCCGCAGTAGGAACATCTCACACTGAAGAATCTGTGTTTGCAAGTGTTAAAACGTAATAATGTTTTGAAGAAAAAATTTAAATTTTGATTCAGCGCTAAACTACCGGCTGGTCATGTTATCGCTAAAGGAACCAAAACTGCAGAATTTTCGGAAGTTGTATGCAATTCTGTA
Organism: Caenorhabditis becei; assembly: GCA_900536315.3. NCBI lineage: Eukaryota > Metazoa > Nematoda > Chromadorea > Rhabditida > Rhabditidae > Caenorhabditis > Caenorhabditis becei. The sequence continues at coordinate 682,693 of LR538660.1, forward strand.
AAATGTGATTTTGAGAATGGTACGGTGGTTGACATCCCGTTATAAATTATCGAATGTGGTTTTCAGAGAGCACCTGCGGCTACAAAGATGCGCACTCAACTCAATCAATTCGTAGTTTAACAACAAGATTTAATGTTGTGACTGGACAATTCATGAATAGAGTGACTGGAGTCAAAGAAAGTACAGGTAGCTGGGTAAAACCTGTTAGCTGTTTTTGAAGTCAATAATTACAGAGGGTGAATATTATGCTGCTACATTCCTTTTCCCTCGAGAAATGGCTGGCCTGGAAGCTACTGTTGAAGCATTTACAGAGCAGTCTCGTATTAGATTCCATTACTATGAAGGAACACATGGAGTTCAACTTAAAGGGTGTTGCTCTAGCATTGAAAACTGTCCGTTCAGTTCAGACAAATTTGTGACTGTTGCTGATCGTTCATGGAAAACTGCATCCTTCAAATGTCCAAAAGGAACAGATAAGGTAATTTATTCAAACTTTCAGTTACAATCAGAATGTTTGCTTAGGTAATTTTCATTTGTGAAAACACAAGAACGAATCAAGGCGCATGTGCTGTTGATGGAATTGGTCTTGTTGAAAATGATGGGCCATTGAAGATGGCCAAGCCACTTTGCTGATTCAAAAAGTGATGATCAGTTTTAATCATTCACCGGGGGACACGTCATGCCATACCAATCTCTCATATCGCAATATTTTTATTATTAAAACTCCTCATCAACTAGAAACGTTAAAACATCATGATATATATGGAACTAATATAATACTCAACAATTATGCAAAGAGTACTAATAATATGACTACAATTTTTGATTTCAAAATAGAAACTGTTGCTCACTTTGTTCTTTCTATTCAATAAAAACGACTCATGTTTTGACAACTGAATAAATCAATTGCTTATCTTTTATCTTCTTTCCATTTTGCTTTTTAACTGAATTTGGAGTCTTATAGGAAAATATTTATTTCATCAGACCTATTGTGCGCTCCTGGCAACATTTGTGCTTGTGTTGATAGTGTGAGAGGAGGTAACGCTGAGAAAATAGAACCCAGAAAAATGGAACATTTTGGTTGAGATACCAGACGGCAGAACAAATGAGAGACCGTTGTAATCGATGTAGTGCGCAGAGATGAGCCACTCAATGATGCCAACAACGTACTGCTGCCTTCGTTTTATTTATTTTTTATTGGAAACTCTTTTAGCAATTTGGAATGATAAAATTTCAAATGAATCAGTAAACACGTCTCACAAACCTTCATTATGCTTCAAAAAGTTTATCGACAAACAGAACACATTATTTTCTAGAGAAATGCAAATGTCTTACGGCTCCAACGAAGAAAATGTTTATTTTCGAAAAAAACTGCTTCAAATGCTTCCAAATCAAATCCAAGATATTGTAAGTGTTTTTCTTGATTAGTTTCTCAATGATATTTAAAAATATGATTATCTTCGTTTTTAGATTGCAACAGCTCTGCTGCTTGTTCTCATTCCATGTGGTTTACTACTTCATTTTCTTTATGTCATTCCAACTTGGTATCCAGTGATGGGAGAATCATGGGTACTACGAGTGACACCAATTTGTTATCTTGTTTTCAATTTGTACTCAAATTGGTTTCTACTTTTGAAAGTTGGACCAAATGGCAAAACTTCAATTCTAACAAATGTTGTTAAACCAGGATTCAAGTGAGCCAATCTTATATTCAGATCTAATTGTGATGTAACAATTCATAGATTTTGCCACTCTTGCCACTCTAATGCACCACCAAGAGCGTATCACTGCCCAGGTAGAATACTAAAATTTTTCTCAAAACTTTGAGTTTTATTTAAATTATCATAAGAAACGAATAACCAAAAAAACATTTTTCTTAAAAATATTTTAGTTTGCAATATATGTGTGTTACGTCGGGATCATCACTGTTCTTTTGGAGCTGTATGTGTTGGTCATTTCAACCAAAGGTTGTTTTTTTTCAAATTTTAATTCCTGCTCACATTAAGTTATAGATATTTTGTGGCTGCGAGCACTAACCTTTTTGCTTTGATGATGCCGCTTGTCGGGTATAGTTGGAACCTTTTGAACATGCAACTGGATGAAGGAGTTTCGTTTGGGAATCTGTGGCAAGTCATGTTACCTCATCTAGCTTGGATATCCGGATTCATAACAATCTACCAATTCTTCCACATTCTTCTTTTTGTTATCACTTTTACTGTTGCCCTTTTTGCGTTTTATCTAGTTGGAGCTCAAGCTTTTGGAATTTATAGAGGACAAACAAGAATGGAATTTCTTCTGGTGAGCCATCGGAGTAGTTCTAATATTTAAAAATAATTCAAGGACGTTCACGCATACCAACTCGGAATATTTGAAAATCTGCGTCAATCATTGGGAGTACGCTGGCCTTTGATAGCCTTTTCCTGCTTTATTCCCAGTCCTCTGCCATCTGATGGGCTGAGTTTCATTACTCGTGAAATGTACCACATTCATACAAAAGATCTCTGATATCCTACTCATTGAACGTGTTTAATTTTTTTTTCTTCGATTTCTGTTTACTTGACCGATTTTGTTTGAATGAAATATCATTCTTTTTGAATATCACCGATTTGAAAAGAGAGAGAAGTGATAAGAACCCAGTAATGAAGAATAAAGACTTAATTGATAAGAGAAATGTTAACTTTGATAAGCATTTGCACTCGGCTTTCTACTCACTAACAACTCACCAAACTGTCAAAATGAGAGGTGAATTAATTTAAAAACTTTCGTAAAAACTGCTTGTATATTTTAGAGTTTGTTTTTCTATTGCTCGCGACATTAGTGATAGCTCAAAATTCTGAAGGTCGTGACGAAAAGTACACGTACAAGCAACTCTGTTTTGTGGATAGTAAACCTCAAATACTTGATGGTATAATTATTTCAAACACGAAAGATCTAATTTATTTATTTTCAAGGATTTGACTGTCGCAATCAAGTAGCTGTGGCAAGATGGCAGAATGCAGTAAACACAACGGGGTAAGTTCTTACTGTCGCAGTTCTAATTTTAAACCTTTTGAAACTAATTATTTCAAATTTGATAATATAAAACGAAGACATTATAAACATTAACATCCTTTTTAGATGGACTTTCCTGGAAGTGGAAACAAAAGAAAATTATTGCCCACAGCTTCAAGCTTATTCAGCAGGATACCTGGAAGGATTATTGTCAAAAACAGTTCTTTCGTACCACCTGCAGAACGCTCAGGAGGATTATTGCAAAAACTTTACTAGCTATTGCGCAAGACTCTCGGATTTTCTGACGGAAAATCAAAAATGGATTCAAAAAAGCTTAGAAACAAATGCTCCAGATGATTTGTACTGGGGAGCGGTTAACAGAACTTACCATCAAATTTCTGGATTGATTGACGCCTATGAAGGCCGCGAGTTCAATCCGAGAGTTACTTACGAACTACATCCAATTCTTTATTTAAATTTGAATGGAGATTTTTATGATTTGGAAAAAAAACTCAACAAAACCAGAGATCCCGCTTTTGAACAAACTGGAGGAAAATGCTCTGGTCTCATCAAAGTCGCTCCTGGAAACGCAGATTTGTTCATTTCTCAAGTGACAATGTCTGGTTTTCAGAACATGCTCAGAGTAATTAAACTTTACAAGTTTGGATATGGTGAGTCAAACGAAGCAACAAGCAATCTTGCAATAAACAGATCGCCAATTCTACCCTGGGTACGGTACTGCATTTTCTTCTTACCCAGGACTACTATACTCTTCCGATGATTTTGCACTTCAGACGAGTGGACTGGTTGCTTTACATTTCTGATCACTTAGAACACTTATTCATTGCAGGCTGTTATTGAAACTACAATTAGTGTTTTCAATACGTCTTTATTTGAAAACACGAAGCCGATAGGTCAGCTTCCCACTTGGATTCGTGCCATTGTTTCAAATCAACTTGCTCGTGATGCCCGAGAATGGTGCAAAATATATGCGCTCTATAATTCTGGAACATACAATAACCAGTGGGCCATTTTAGATTACAAGAAGTTTACTCCAAATCAAAAACTTCCAAAATACGGATTGTTTTATGTTCTAGAACAGATGCCGTAAGTTGAAATGTATGAAAAAAAAAAGAAAAAAAACTACAGAGGAAAAATTGTCTATTCTGATTTGACATGGTTCATCGAGAAATATTCTTATTTCCCATCTTACAACATTCCGTTTTTCAAAGAGATAACCGAAATTTCCGGTTTTGTCGGACAAGCAGCAAAACTCGGAGACTGGTTCAAGTGGGGGGCATCTCCAAGAGCAAAAATTTTTGATCGAGATCACGTCAATGTTCGGGATTTAGATACTTTAACTGCTCTTATGAGGTTTGTAATGAGTGGGAGAACAATATAGAAAACATTTTTAATAGGTATAATGACTACACACACGAGGAATTCTCTAAATGCAAATGCAACCCACCCTATTCAGCAGAAGCAGCTATTTCGGCTCGTGGAGATTTGAATCCAGCTAACGGAACATACGAATTTCCAGGACAAGGACATGTCAATCATGGAGCTCTTGACTACAAGGTAGAAACAAGTAAACAAAGTATCTAAGCTAGCTTTACAGGGAACGAACGCTGCTCTCATGAAGAAACTACAGTTTGTTGCACAGGGCGGTCCAACATGGGGAAAAGTTCCATCATTCAAGTGGAGCGAATTTGATTTTGTGAGAAAATTTCAGATAAATTGTGACCACATTAGTCTTTCAGAAAGACAAAGTCAAACATGTTGGACATCCCGACGAGTGGAAGTTCAACTCGCTTGTTCATAAGTGGGAAACTGAAATTTAAAAGTGCATTTTTTGAACTAGATTTTTTTGTTAAGCTTATAGAACTTCCGCTTTTCATGTTTTCTGAGACTTTTCATTTTAAATGCTTATCGAAACACTGTTGAATCTGAGTGAAAATTATTGATTTGCTTTATGTTTCGTTATGTTGGCAATTTTTATATATTTGTTCGTGCTCAACAGACACTTTAGATGTCGCACCGTGTTAGTTTTCGAGGTACTGTAGCAGGTGACACTTAACATTATAAACTAAGATACACAGAGTTTAGTTTTTCACATTTGTTTGATTTGTATCCACCCTTTTTCAAAGAGCGATAAGTCACTAAATTTTCTTCGCCCAGTGTTGATTGTTTCTACTGCATACCTTTTAATTAATGGAAAACATGAACCGCTCAACTGGTGAGTAGTTTTCAGACCCCGTTTCCAACGCGTCACTTCAGAACGCAACGTTTCAGAGTTTTTTTCAAAAAATGTCAGAGCACAACGTGTATATTGGAAATAATTCTGAAACTTTACGCTCTGAAAAGACGCCTTCTCGAACGTCTGGATCTCGAAACTTGGTCTGGCAGTTCGCGTGCTGTTCTTACAGTAATTTCCAGCAAAAATTGGGACCCCGACGTTTCAGAAAGCGACGTTTTAGAACGCGACGTTTCAGAACTTTTCGACTAATCAGCGCGTTCGGGCGGCAGCGCGCCGATTGGTCGAAAAGTTCTGAAACGTTGGGGTCCTCAAAAATTTGTACGCTTTCGATCTGAAAAACTTCAACTTTTGTGAGACTAGCGCGCGAATTACTTAGCAAGGCTGTACAAATTGGGGAGCTCATTTATACACTTGTTAGACTATTTATATTTTATCAAACTGGCAGGTTACGACGTCCAAAACGATAAGAAGAAAAATGGCGTTCAAAACATAGAAGAACGGCTTTTTGTAATTGGATTAGTGGTGAGGTTTTTTATATTACGTGTTCCTTAATTTTTGTTACTAGTCATGGCGGCTTGTGTGCTGGTTGAGCAGCGCGATAATTACGAAAAGTTTTCAACTTTCAACGGGATGCTCCACTTTGTGTTTTCTTGGCTGTTCCAAAATTATAAGACCCCCCCTAGAACTAACACACCCGAATTTTCTCGGTGATCGGTCCTCTCCCGGCTCCAAGGCACACATGACCTTTTTCTGCAGCTGTTCCAAAATTATAAGACCCCCCCTATTTTCGAAGTTTTCGATTTTTTTAAGACCGAAAGTGGTTCAATTTGTTGCCCGGGTCAGTTTTATACCGTTTATGTTAAAATCAGCTTCAGGCAATATTTTCAACTACAAGCCCTTCAAAGTTGGAAAAAAACGACGTTTTTCGAGATTTTTTTGATTTCCTCGAAATTTTCAGCGGCAGAAGTTCTGAATTCAGCCTGACTGTAACTGGGCAGTGTTTTCATACCCGTGTACATTGAACTTGATTGAGAAGACACATTAAACACCGTATATCTGACAGAATCTTCACAAATCCGAAAATTGTTGCATTTTTCGCTCTTGACTTTCACAGATACGTTATGAAACACACCGGAACTATTATTTTATTTTGCTCTGGTGTCAAACAAATATCAAAACATTTTTCAAGTTTTGGAAACTTTTTAGATTTGTCAGACAAACGGCGTTTCAGTGTGATTTCTCGATCACGTTCAATGAACACGGGTGTGAAAACACTGCTCAGAAAGAATGTGTTTCAGATGATATATTCGGTTTGGATCGGAATCTAGGGAAAATGAAGCACCCTTATGGGTGTATATCACCCAAAAAATATTTCGACTGCAAGCTAATCCAAACTCGAGTTTTTGGCAAAACTCTGATTTTCCGAAAAGTTGGTGTTTTTTGACTTCAAAAAATTGTATCTCCGTCAAAATTTGACCAAAAACACAAGTAAAACAACAAAAATGTAGGAAAATCCTTTGGCTTTCACAATAAAATGATGGCGTTACAGGGTGGCTTCTATATTCCCGGAATAGTTGTTACATGAACTCGATAGCTTCACAGTTGCCTTTGTTTTCGACTAACTTTACCGGATTATTAACAATGATGTTCTTTAGTAGTGATTTTAGTGTTTTCTGAACACATTGAGGCCTTTCCGAAGAAATCCATTCTGTTAGTACCACAAAAACCGCTTATATTGCTCTTCAGTGGATAGCAGCAGTTTTAACGCGGCTACAGGGATATAACATAGAAAGTATGGCGGAAAATTTCAAAAAATCATTGTTCACAAACCCCACTGTTGTGAGAATCAAATTTGATTATCAGGGATAGCCTGAAATCTGAAACTACGCCCATCCCCATATCCGCGTGTCACGACGGACAGCTCCAATAGTAGTTATTAGATTGGAGCTGCCTCGAAAAAATTTTTAAGATGGTGAAATACGTCAGAAACTAATATTTGAATATCCAACAAAAGATTTGTCAAGTCCCAGCTTGTGAAAATATTTTTGAGCATAAAAATTTTTACGAAAACTATTCCGGGAATATAAAAGCCACCCTGTAGTGTAAGACGAGTTCTTCGAGAAACTCGAAAGTGGCCGGGAACAGCTTTTTTTATGGTTTCGGAAAAAATCCAAAAAATCATGGTAGAACCCTTGGGAGGTCCCCAAATGAAACCACCAATCAGAACTGACAATTTATTTTTTCTCGAATTTTGGTCATCCCGAATAGGTGAAAACTTCAAAAAATCATAACTTTCTTCAAACTTAACGTTGAGCGAGCACTCTTCGCCGGGATGTTAGACGGGTCCATATGCATGTTTGAAAATTATCTGGGCCATCATCGATGCCAGGAACACAAAAATTAAAAAGTAGCTATTATTGCCGCCCCGCGGCGAGTCACCTGGTGGGTCTCGCCACGAAAATGATTTTTGGCTGAAATACGGCTTCTGGGCACGGTTTTTTTACTTTTTCTAATGAAAATAGGTAAAATTAAGTGAATTCTACCATTTTCAGCCTAATTTCAGCAGTTTCGACCAATTTTCAGTACAAAAACATGAATTTTCGGGTATTTTGCCGCTTTTTACCAAAAACACCTTATTTTCACTGAAAATCGGTGGAAACTGCGGAAATTTGGTTGTAAATGACTGAATTCATGTAATTTTACCCATTTTCACCAAAAAAAGTGCCAAAACCTTGTCCAGAAGCCGTATTTCAGCCAGAAACCATTTTCGTGGCGAGACCCAACAGGTGACTCGCCGCGGGACGGCAATAATAAACACCTTTCGATTTTTAACTTTTTTTCTTTTGGCCATAACAAAAAGTTATTTGTGCCATTAAATTCTTCGCAATTTTTGGTACTTGACAGTATTTTTTTGAAGTCATAACTCGTGACGCAAATGGTTGAAAAAAATTGGTGAAAAAAGGTGTCAACCTTGTTTTCATCACTTTTTTTGGTACAAAATTTTTTGAAAATTTTTTCAATGAAGGAGATGACATTTTCTGATTTTTTACAGTAATAACAATGTTTTGTTGACGTTTTTCAAAAGTCCCTACGTGAAAATAGTAGGTCGGTGTAAAAAAGTGTCAAAATTGATGAAAAAATCAAGATTTTGGGAAATTTGAAAATTGGAGTCTAGGGTTAAATGCAATCATGTGAAAGGGTACTAGACCAACATTTCTTCAGTTGAGCACTTACTGATATCTCTTAATCCTGGACTGATAAGTGATAAGATAGGTGACTGATAAAAATTAAATTTTTAACTGAAAAATAAATTTTTTTTTAATTGGAGGGACTCCTGAAAAACGTTAAAAAAAAACATTGTTATTACTGTAAAAAATCAGAAAATGTCATCTCCTTCATTGAAAAAATTTTCAAAAAATTTTGTACCAAAAAAAGTGATGAAAACAAGGTTGACACCTTTTTTCACCAATTTTTTTCAACCATTTGCGTCACGAGTTATGACTTCAAAAAAATACTGTCAAGTACCAAAAATTGCGAAGAATTTAATGGCACAAATAACTTTTTGTTATGGCCAAAAGGAAAAAAAGTTAAAAATCGAAAGGTGTTTAGCTACTTTTTAATTTTTGTGTTTCTAGCATCGCTGATAGCCCAGATAATTTTCAAACATGCATATGGAACTTTGTAATACCCCGGCGAAGAGTGCTCGCTCAACGTTGAGTTTGAAGAAAGTTATGATTTTTTGAAGTTTTCACCTATTCGAGACCACCAAAATTCGAGACAAAATAAATTGTCAGTTTTGACTGTACTTTTCGTTTTGGGACCTCTCAAGGGTTCTACCATGATTTTTTGGATTTTTTCCGAGACCATAAAAAAAGCTGTTCCCGACCCCTCTCCCAGAGTTGAGTCCTCTCGAAGAACTCGTCGTAAAACAATTGTGAAAAGATTTTTATCAGGAAGATATGAGTGGATTCAAATCCGATCTCGAAAACTGTGAGTTAACTTTTTTTCTAAATATTTTAAGACTCGTTATTGATAATTCCTCAACAAAACCCATGAGGTCAATTCACAGGGGCTCATAAATCCAATTTTTTCTGAGCTCATTCGGACCCCTGTGCTCCGTGAGCCGGTGAGCTAAAAATCCAAAAGTGGTATTTTTGGACTTATGGACCCATATGCTAACTCTATGCAAAATATGGGTCAAATTAAAAAATATTTCGGCTCCTGTGAACTGCCTTATTGATCATTTACGAATAACGTGTCTTAAACATATAAACACATTTTTTGGACATTTTTCCCGTTCCCCCGGGGGAAATCAATTTGAACAGGTAAAAAATTTAACTTTTTACATTTATCAGCTGACTTTTCCCAGTAAAAGTTGAATACGATTCGGAAGAATTATTTCTGGCGTCCCAAACTTCATGAGCATGGTGTCAGGTCATTTTGATATTGATTTGAATTAAATCTGGCAAAGTGTCAGTTGACTTTTTTTGGCTACGCTCCATTGAACATGAACCGTGTTCAGGACCCTGTTTCATACTGATGGAGAAGAGGAGATGAAAAGTGTTCAACTGAAGTTTTGTACGTCTAGGACCACTCAACATTATTTCATTTTGACCTAACCTTCAACTCTGAACAGTTCTCGAAAAAGTTGAATTTCGTCATTTTGGGCACTTTCTCACACTTACCCGCTGAATTCCCGTATATACGTTAAAAAAGTTCGGTAAAACTGAAAAATTCAAAAAACGAAATTTTTTTATTGGTGGGTTAGTCTGGGTCCAAATGTATGAAAAACCAACGAAATGACACTTTGCCAGATTTAATTCAAATTGATTGCAAAATGACCTGAAACAATGCTCATAAAGTTTGGCACGCCAGAAATAATTTTTCAAAATCTTATTCAACTTTTACTGGGAAAAGTTAGCTGATAAATGTGAAAAGTTAAAGTTTTTACCTGTTCAAATTGATTTACCCCCGGGGGTCTTGAACGAAAAAAATGTCTAAAAAAGTGCGCTTGATTTTTTGAAAATATCTAGAAAAAAAGTTAACTCACAGTTTTCGAGATCGGATTTGGATCCACTCATATCTTCCCGATAAAAATCTTTTCACAATTGTTTTACGCTAACGCCATTATTTTATTGTGAAAGCCAAAGGATTTTCCTACATTTTCGTTTTTTTACTTGTGTTTTTGGTCATTCGCCCTAGGTCCCGATCCGAACCGAATATATCATCTGAAACACATTCCTTCTCAGTTGCAATCAGGCTGAATTTAGAACTTCTCCCGCTCAAAATTTTGAGAACATCAAAAAAATCTCGAAAAACGCTGTTTTTTCCAACCTTGGAGGGCTAGAACTTGTAGTTGAAAATATTTTCTGAAGAAAATTTGTACATAAAAGTTATACAACCAAAAAAAATTTTCAAAAAAACGGGGGGTCTTATAATTTTGGAACAGCTGCAGAAACGGGTCATGTGTGCCCTGGATCAGGGAGTGGACCGATCACCGAGAAAACTCGGGTGTGCTAGTTTCAGGACCAGTGACGAATAACTTCACTCACACATTTTTTCTGACTGTCCTGGAAAGTTCCAGACTGACAAAATATAAGGGGAGGGGGTTTTATAATTTTGGAACAGACTGAAGCATGAGTTCGGATTTTTGTCGTAGAAAATCACCCGAACATTGGAACAGGGTGGAGCATTCATTTATTATATTCAATTTGGATGTCTGAGTATTGCTAAGATCAACGGCAACGACACGTGAAAGTAACTTATTTTTTGTTATTCAATACGTGACACCTGGTCACAAACTTTTCACGCGCGCACTCAGCAATTTTAAAAAACAAGTATTATCGTTGTATCCCAAAATAGGATCGGGTAGATTTAAGGAGTTGAGGTTCCCGCAACGAGCGAAAGTTTTTTGCGCAAATCGTGCTGCGCCTTCGAAAGCGGGGTACGGTAGTCACGCAAAAGTTTATTTTGTCTTTCTCCACTATTTTTCCTCGTTTCCATCGGTTTTTCAACTTATTTTCGCCTTTTTACACTAAAAATACCCTTTTTGTGCTTTTTTTATGTAAAAAATGCGAAAATCGGTTGAAAAACGGATGAAAACGAGGAAAATTAGTGGAAACGGCGAAATTGATTTTTGCGTACCCCGCATACCGCGTCTTGAAGAAGATGCAGCACGATTTGCGTCAAAAACTTTTGCACGTTACGGGAGCCTCAACTACGTAAATCTATCCACTCCACTTTTGAGATACAACGATAATAAAAAACTACTCACACGTGGCGATTGTGCATCAGTGCACTCATTTTGGAGATTCTTAAATTCTTAAACAGTAACTTGGTGAAGCTGAGTATTACGACCAAAAAAAACGACAGTTCGTTTTCTTTTCAAAATGTTCAAATTCGTTCTTTCTCCAAGATGAGCTCACGTTTGCCTCGCTGCAGCCTGAAAAATATGAAACACATGACATAATATTTTATTGTTTTACAAACAGATTGTGGCTCTTGTATTCAGTGCCTATATCGTCTACCTGATGTACAACAGCGTCACCATCAGTGAAAAATAAAAGTTTAAATTGCATTCAATTAAATTCCATTGCGGGTTGTGTATTCTTCTCTTAAACATTGTACGAAAACAGAGAACATGTGGAAAATGAACTTTTCAAGAAAGACACTATTGTTTTAAGGAGAATCGTAGTAGTAATCGTCGTGATTTCTCAGAACAGATGGAGACAGTGTCGTGTCTTCTTCAATTGGTCTCGATTCTTCGTGGATATCTTCTTTGCCAGTGATGATAGTCACACCACACACAACTGCTGATTTTTCCGGTCGGGAAACAAAAAACCTGACGTTTCCTTTAATTATTCACTCAAAAAAAAAACAACTAACTTCGAACCTCCAAGAGTTTGGTTTGCCATACGAAATTTGTATTCACCAAGAGCAACCATGCAGCAACTGCAAATTCTTAGAAAGATGGTTCCAGCTAGCAAACATTACCTGAAAAGGAGAGCAAACATGAGAACAATAAGAATTCCCGAAATAATCAGATACTGCGGCTGCATCAGATCACAACCACAGTATATTCCTATCAAATATCGTACAAAGCGAACAACAAAAAATGAAATCAGCAAGAACAAGCTCAGTGCCGTCATTCCTAGCGATAGGAATAGTAATAGGTAGCAGATTGATCGAGTGAGAATATCTTCAACTAAAAATTGTTTTATTTTTCACTTATCACGTACTCACTCAAGAAATATATTATTCTAGACAAATAATATGCTGCAACTATAACTGCTTGAGAAGCATTTTTTCTCTTAGTTTTTAGTTTTTTCTTTTTGAACTCATTTCTTGCCACAGCATTGTACTCTATATCTTCAATTGGAAGACCGCTTTCAACTCTACCAACTTTTCGTTCAATAAAGTTAGCTGAGTTTTCAATGACTCCTTCAGTGCTACTATTCTAGAAAACATGATGAACTAGTTACCCGTTTCATATTCGACTCACACTCGCTGATGAAAAAACATCTGTTTCTATATCACTTTCATCTATATCGTCTAAAATACGTTTAATCTGAAAATTTCTGTGCTCCATAGGCTGGAAATATAGCTTACTTGTTGCCTAAGCTTTTTTGTGTTTGGCCTTTTGTCTGGCGACTTTACGAACATCAAGTCTACTATTTTCTGAACGCATTTCGAAGACGACGGCACCAATACTTCCGATGTATACGGTAAATTTTTTCCATCCACATTTTTTGCGTAACCTAACAAAACTTGAGGGATTTCATGAATATGACCAAAATACTCAAAATGTGGTGGTAATTTCAACAGCATTTCAATAAACGTGCACCCGAGAGCCCTATAATATTATGTGGTTTAATGAACGTTTTCAGCGAACATGTCGACGGTCGGTCTGACTTTGACTCGAGACTTAGTTCATTCGGAAGGCATAACCGATTTTCTATTGGCTCAGTTTTCCCCAAGAAATCCGTATTTTCAAGAACGGAGCATCAAAAATCAAAAACATCGAAAAATTCAGCGCAAATCAACATTCGGGAACTTATCTTCTTGGTAGATCAATAAATGCACTTAAAAATTAGCTAGGTCTCGCGTCACAGTCATATCACGACTGAAGATCATTGACATGAAACATATTCAATGAAATCAGGACTGTCCATCCGGTCGGAGACGAAAGGATTAACCGTTTCTAATTTGGCTGAAAATTTGCAAAGGAGTCTTTGACACCCCTGCGAAGTTTCAAAACAGTTAAAAAATTTTAAGTAAGTTTTAGCCAAACCCCGACCGATGGACATATGAAAAAGATGCAATTACCAAATGTCTGCAGGAAGTTCATAAGCTTTTCTATTTCCAGGGCCTAACTGACTGCTTAAAACTTCTGGAGCGACATAAAGTAAAGTTGCTCGGAAATCCAACGTTATTTCGGATGCCACAGCTATTCCAAAACCATCAATAGCTAAATCTCGCACAAGCCCAAAATTGCCCAATTTGATGCTGTCACTTATTGTAATCAACATATTTGCCGCTTTGATATCCCTATGAATCACAGGAGGGTTAAGCGTGTGAAGATAATGAAGAGCTTCAACAGTCTGAACATGTCTGTTTTAGTTTGTACAGTATATATCGGAGTGCTCACTTCTATGAGATATTTGATTGCAATGTCTTCTGCTAGTGGTTCTCTCAGTATTTTATCTTTGACTGATCCTTGAGATAAATACTCGGACATTATGTACAACTGTTGACTGAAATTAAGAATGCCTGATAGTGTTATTAGGAAAGGAACCTGTCTGCAAATATTCCTAAAAAATTCACTATGCGGCTGTTCTCGTTTGAAATTTTGTGCAAATAACGAAACTCTGTTATGAAATTGTCTAATCTCTACAAGACAAATATTGAAATCTCATAGCGTTACGCCATGCTGACACTTGACACTTTTGAGGCATCTTGCGTCCAATGATCAAAAATATCCATATTAACTTGTTTTCCAGTTTCACAGAGCAATGTGTTGTTATTTACAAACTTGCAAACCTAAATTTATCAAAGACATCAACAAATTCAAGAACGAAGGATTTTGTAGTCAATACTCACAGTTCCAAACCTTCCATTTCCTAAATTCTCCAAATGTCTGTAGCAATCCAGAGAGTTGATTCTCATTGGATCTCCAACAGGTATCCGTTGATCTATCCATTGTAAAAGTTGCGAGCTCAACTTCAGCTTTCCCTGAAACAGTGGGTTTTTCAGAATCGGAGGTTTTTTTCTTACTTCAAATGCATTCCTACTGAAGTTTATTGGCATTTCCGGAGGTTTCAAACTGTAAATACTGATATTGATCAGTGTTGCAAAAAAGAATTAATGGCTACAAACGGAAATGTAACCCAAATAAAAAGAATCATAGTCAAGTCACCGACGTCAAATGGTTTTGGTCAAAATATAGATAAGCGGTCGATGATTACATTATCGAAATGAAAACGTTGTAAAACATACTACATTATTTATAATAACCTCAACAAACGTCTTGTTTCCAACTTCCACAAAAGCTATTACTAAAAACAACATAGTCTAAATTTTGAAAATATAACTAGCATACAATCATTAGAAAGGTAGACATGGAAGCTTAGACAGAGTGCTACTGATAACAACTTTGGTCTTCATTGCACCAAATTTTCTCAAACTGTGAAATAACCTTAAGAGTTGTCAAGACGTTCAGATTTGAGACTTTTTTCCAACTTTGAAGGGCTAGAACTTGTAGTTGAAAATATTGCCTAAAGCTTATTTGTACAGAAAAGTTCTGAAACCAACCCGGACAACAATTTAGACCACTTTTGGTTTCGAAAAAAAATAATTTTTTTTCAAAAATAGAGGGTCTTATAATTTTGGAACAGCTGCAGAAACTGGTCATGTGTGCTCTGGAGCCGGGAGAGGACCGATCACCAAGAAAACTCGGGTGTGTCAGTTTCAGGACAAGTGATGAATAACTGCACTATCACATTTTTCTATCTTTTCTGAAAAGTTCCAGACTTTTCACAAAATATCGGGGGGGGGCTAAGAATTTTGGAACAGACTGTATATCCACTAATGTATTTAAGTTAGCGCTAACAATAATTTTTCAAGGGAAAATTTATTTGCAAACTAAAAAAAAAAGACTTGAAAATATTGAGAATTACAGGGTGGCTTTTATATTCCCGGAATAGTTTTCGTAAAAATTTTTATGCTCAAAAATATTTTCACAAGCTGGGACTTGACAAATCTTTTGTTGGATATTCAAATATTAGTTTCTGACGTATTTCACCATCTTAAAAATTTTTTCGAGGCAGCTCCAATCTAATAACTACTATTGGAGCTGTCCGTCGTGACACGCGGATATGGGGATGGGCGTAGTTTCAGATTTCAGGCTATCCCTGATAATCAAATTTGATTCTCACAACAGTGGGGTTTGTGAACAATGATTTTTTGAAATTTTCCGCCATACTTTCTATGTTATATCCCTGTAGCCGCGTTAAAACTGCTGCTATCCACTGAAGAGCAATATAAGCGGTTTTTGTGGTACTAACAGAATGGATTTCTTCGGAAAGGCCTCAATGTGTTCAGAAAACACTAAAATCACTACTAAAGAACATCATTGTTAATAATCCGGTAAAGTTAGTCGAAAACAAAGGCAACTGTGAAGCTATCGAGTTCATGTAACAACTATTCCGGGAATATAGAAGTCACCCTGTATTGTGAAAAGACTGATAATCGACGTTACATTCAAATTAATTCACAGGCGTGATTGGTACACCTTTGACATACGAAACAGGACTAATTAAATCACTTTTAGTTTTTCTGAAAAAACTAAAATTGTAACTTTGACTTTCAACCGGCGAATTTTGGCCAAGTTCTGTTTTTTTTTGTGTGTTATTTAGAAATTCGAAGACATCGTTCGGCAAAGACACTGCGGTAGTCGTTTTTTCAAGAGTCAACTTTTGAGTACTTGGCTTACGTTGTTTGGTCAATGTTGATGTTAGTGAAAAGGGGAGGGGTCTAGGGGATGTGAAAACAATCATTGTTGCAGTAACAGACGGTAAATAATTAATTTTCAGTGTTTGTCTTGGCACAACTGTACTTGATATCATTTCTGACTGTACTTTGGGCACTGTGAGAGGAGCTGGAAAAATTGACTCGATGCTCTGCATAGACGATGATTTCTCGATTGAAGTCGGGGTGCTGGTTTTTTGAATAAATTTTGTCGAACGTGTCCCTGTAAAGAAGTTTCATTTTTGGAAGAGTGTTTCATTTGCTCTTACTGTCGTTTTTAATAGGTAAATCTGTCGAAAAGTTTCCAGATTTTGAGATTTCCGCTTTTTTTGGAAGGTAGAAAGTGGTGGATTCATTTTGTTCAAAATTGCAATTGCTTTCATCACTTTCGTCGACGCAATCGGCTTTTCCATTGCACACAAGTTTGAAGTCAACGCAAGAGAAAGACTTCTTGCATCTAAAATTGATTGATACTGAAGTTAACATTATACGACATTGCCATGCGATGGCAAGAATATCGTTACAAATCAGTGAATATGTAAAAAAAAAACAGAGAACATACGTGAATTGATTGCCTGAGCAGAAGTCTGATTGATTGGAGGTTGACTTCGACAACATTTCTTTCTGATATTTTAGCAACAAAGATTCAGAAGGTCGAAACCAGCGAATATCCGTACAATTGATTTCATCCTCCCCTTTGTCGCAATCCTATAAATTATGTTTTGGAATTGTTTATTTAATATCTGGTTTTACCGGATGACCATCGCATAACCACTCATGAGGAATGCATCTTATTGAACCATGTTTCTCGCACTCTAGTTGGTTCCCGAAACAAGGAGAATTACCTTAGTTCATGCACCACTTTTTAAAAGAAGAAAAACTTTTTGTTACTATTTAGATGACGATCACATGCTCCGTGTATTTCATCAGATCCGTCTGAACAATCTCGCGCACCATCACACAACCAATCAGCTGCTATGCAACGACCATTTGTGCATTTAAACTGTTTTTCCGAGCAAACTTCGTACACTGATTGATGTTCGGTTATTAGGTATATATTCTTCACTCACTTTCGGTACTGATTACTTTCGCGAGCAGCAAAAAGGAACACTTTAAAAAAAATAAACATTTTTGGGGTAACTTCATTTTGGGAGTGCACATATAGCTGCTGAATTGCCAGTGTTGTTGTCTTTGTGTTTAAAAACGTTTGTTGCATGTTGCTTAGCAGCGGCCATTATTTTTCTTTCTTCTAAAAAGCAAACATTTGTGCGTCGTTATTGAATAAATGGGACTTGTAATATTTCCATTTTGCGTAACTTCAGTATAAATATTTAAGCACGATAAAAAACATCATAATTAGAATTAGGAAAACACGAGTTATTTTCCCAATCGTTCGATCTGAATGTTCACCATATTGTGTTGTTATTTTTCAGATGTTTAGAATTTCCAAAAAAACATTCTTTGATACAAAAATGACTAGATTGTGAAAGTATTAAAACTACGCTTGTAAATCTTGTTCATGTTCAAATATTTGAGCAAAACTCATTTCAATTTAGCACAGGAGATGTTTAAAAAACATTGCGTTTTTCAATTTCTTTAGTGATTCTTGTTTTTTTTCAAATGAAAATCAAAATATGGAATTTCCTTACGATGCTCCATGATGACGTTGCGCGCTTTTTAGTTTGAACACGTTTCTAGTGGTGGTGGTGTGTAGAGTTGATTTAACGTGCATAGCTCTTCTTCATATTCATAGGTTTTCTTGTTCTACAGACGCAAAAATGGATAACAGGAATCAAGCTTCTATAGAGCAAATGATGGTGAGTTTGATGAAATGCATCATACTTCACGAGTTTCTTTCAGGAAGTTACTGACTGCACAGAAGTTACTGCAATAGAGTATCTGACACGAACAGGTTACGATGTTGAAATAGCTGTTCGACATTTTTACGAGGTAAAAACATTTCGATATGAATGTTATTTCCTAAAAAAACTTGAAAAACAGGGAACGCTTCCCGAAAACATTGACAGTGATCCTAGTCCGTCAATATCGTCAAATTCATTATCTCAAACGTCTCTTCCTGCAACTTCTGAGAATCATCTTACTGGCGAACTTATTCCAACAAGAGCAGTGCTGCCTCGGTATGTTCTTGAATAATCAAATACATAGATGAGTGTGTTAATAGCAAATTCAGATACCATATTTTTGTGCAATTTTTTGCTCAGTTGATAACTCTCCCTGTGAAGTTTCCTTTATATCTGATTAATATTGTTTACAATTTTTTGTTTGGTAAGTGTTTTATTCAAATTTGGTCTAACTGATAAATATTGAAGGAACGCGCCAAATAATCTACGCTCATATTTTTGAGTACATCTCAAAAGAATTTCCACAATTTGATACTAAAAAAACGGATGTGTTTTATGGACATCAACTGCAAAACGTGAATATAATCATTTTGATAAATACTCATTGATCTATAATTTTATAGCTTCGTTCTGATATCCAACAAAACCACTGGAAATGGGTTGTTGCGTACATACACAATCCTAGCAGCAACAACGACTTTTTGAAATCACTTTTTTCAAGTAATTTTGCTGGGCAAGTTCGACAACGCGGTGCTGTTTTTTTTGGATGCGTGACGGGGTCAGATGACGCAAATCGATGTGAGTAGTTCAGATTTTCTTAGTCTATGTGTTTTTTCAGTGCGACCGGATCGCTCGTATGGTAAATCTTGCAAGTCTTGTGTTATCATTTTTATAATTCGTGGTAACTCGTTGACAAGAGTGAGACAATTTACTCTGTGAACCTTTATGTGAAACACAGTTTTCAGAAGTTGATCATTGATGATGTTTCCAATCCTGTAACTGTGAATGCAAACGTCGATATTGCTCTTCTTGATCTCATAGCCGATGAGGCAGACCGAGAAGCTCAGGAAAGATTTCGAAACGAATCACGGCAGTTAATGGAGGAACAAAATCGAGACTATCAGCAAAGTTTGAAACAAGATATGGAACGCATTGCCAAGAAAAAATCTGAAAAAGAAGCTGCTGAGAAGGCACTCGTGGAAGAAAAGAAAAAACAACAAGCTTCCGAGTTGCGTGTGAAGGTGATTTGAATTATCTTACTGAATTAAAAAGAAATTCAGAAAGTACAAGATTTCAAAAGAGAGTTGATTCAAAACGACGTTGCATCTGAAGGTCAACACGACTTGCTCATTCGCTTCCCGACCGGGAAAAAAGTAATCAAATTCCGCACTGAAGAAAACATTGAAAAACTATTTTGTGAAGCAATCAAAACAGAAATCTGTCCACTTTTTTTTCAAATGCATCAAAACTTTCCCCGGAAAGCTGTTCCCAGTCTTCCGCAGTGGTATTATGACATTCTGGAGCTAGAAGAACTTGAACCGAAAAAAGAATGTCTTTCTCAAAATTTGACTTTCGAAGAAGCCGGTATCACTCATGGAAGTATGGTTTATGTTGACAATCTTTAAAAAATTCTGTATTCATAGTTTGCGTTTGATTTAGCTTTTTTCATTTTTCTCATTTCTCTGGGTATGTGTTCCTTATTTGTATTGAAAGGAAAATGAAAATGAGTTCAACTTGGAACAAGATGATTCTACAATTGTTCTTTCCGTGTATTGCCTGGTTTTTTGCATTCTCATCAGCTACTACTGTAACCTTATTATTTAAAGTAAACGTTTTGATTGAAAACTGTGAGTATTGATAGTATCATTTGTCAAAGAGAAACGTTATGAAAAAAAAGTTATGAAAAATACTAGCAAGGATTTTTCAAGAGTTTTTTTTATTGAATACGTCTTCAAAAAATCGTGAACATAATGGTAGTAAAGGGTGATACAGGTACAAGTACAGATTTAAAGTAGAAATGAGGGGCATAGAGAGGGTGGGCGACATCGAAAAGAAGGTTAATGTATATGGGGACATGGAGTGGGTCCAACGTCTGGCTTTTTTTAGGAGAAGTGGACTGAGGACGCGATTTGTGAAAAAGCTGGAGCGCAGTTTCGATTTGCATTTTTTCCAATAAAATTTGGTTTTTTGACGCGTCGTTGTTGTGTCGGTCTTCATAATGAAGAACTCGTTCGTGCGAATATCTATAGTTTGACTGATCATGTTTTGAAGCATTTTGTTATCTGCAATCTGTCGTCTCGATTCGAGTGTTGGGAGGTTGTACAAAGTGTTCCTATCAGACGCAGATTTGTAGTCGTGGTCAGTGTGGGAAATGAACCTAAGAGCTTCAATGTTTCTTGCTTTAATATTTGCATCACTAGTTACGTGACAATGGATTAATTTTGTACAAACTGCAGTTCTGATTGTTTATGTCAAGCCTCCTACAAATCCAAACGTATTTTTCTATCGGTGGATGCGCGCATTTGACAATCTTACGTGAATATTTGAAGAAAAAGGTATGACGAAAAGAACACTGATTGCCCTGACCCCTTCAAAGTACGATCTAGTCTTCAACATGCGCAGGAAACCAGATCAACAAACCCCAAAACGACGTTCTAAAAATTGCAATAAAACAATTTGATGTCCGTGATAGCAAATCATCAGATCGACAACAAGCATAAAGTTTGTCTAAGCGGACAAGTTGTTTTTAAAAGACTTCCAAGTACGGCAACATTTAAAGACTGTCGAATAAGAGAAAACATAATTGACAGTAAATTAGTAAAGTTTTCAATAAGTTGTGACTTTTTCCAATGTGGAATTATAAATTCGATGAAAATTTCGGAAGTTTTCTTGGTGAAGTCATTGCTTTTTTTGTTTGATCAGTGAACGTGCTACAAGTTCAACCAAAATTGATATATTTTTGTTTGTTTTTCTATGCTCAGATGGTAGACATGAAAAACAACGAAACATTTTTTTCAACACTTTCAAGTCATGTCATTCTAATATCATCTGTAACTATTAACTTGATTATCAACCCTGTAACGCGATCATCTGATTTTGAAACACATTTTTATGACCATGCCGACGCAAGACGAGGGACAATTGACCGGGAAAGCCCAATGTCAATCGTATGACCCGCCCCAATCACCAACCTTCTTCTTTTGTATATAAGGCGACGTTGACTGAGGCATCTCCATTGATTTCCAGGTTCTCCCAAGAGGAATTCTATACAATCAACTGTTCCGTTTTGGCTCTTACCAATTATCGATTTTCAATCATCTTCAATTTATGGATTTTAATTTGTATTCCGGACTATGCTGATTTCTCAACAAAGTGACTTGACTTATAGACTGTCGTCTTCTTCTCAAATCAACGGTAACTGAGTAATAAAACAAACAACTTATTTATCAAGTATTCAGCAATTACCCACTTCAAACCTGCAATTCTGTCTTTCCCAGCCGATTGGATTAGTACTTCTGTGATCTGTTTTGGACTTTGCGAACTGAGCATTCGTGTAGCAACTGCAGCTCCTTTCTAAAGTAACATCCTCATGTGCCGACAATTTCTCCCATTAGCCACTTTTTTAGATGGCTTCGTTTCCAATGATGAGTACTGTTCATCATTGCCGCAAACACCGTCAATCTGTTGAAAAAGTCAGGGTATGTCTGTTCGAATAATTTTGCAATTAAGTTCATATTTTGAGATGAATGACGTTGTTACTGAACCAAATCAATCAGCCCGGTTAGTAATACCGGATATTCCTGCAGTGTCACTAATGGCTCAATCCACTGCATCAAGTGGACTCCAAACACCTGCATTTTTGAAGAATTCAACGGTGACAAATCCAGTTGCAAATATAGCAGTAGTCACACTTAAGCCAGTTTGCAAACCGATCATTGGTATGAAATTATATTTTTTTAAAACAATAATACAACGTTTTTAGGAGTTCTCCGTAAAGACAGTTTCATATCAAATGTCTCTTTCATCTTCCCAAGCAAAAATTAACTTTGACTCATTTCATTTTTCGTATATTATATGTCAAATCTCTTTTTTTTCTGGAAAGTTTTGTATTGATCAATAAATTCTTATTGTCAGTCGTGAATCTTGATTGAATGAAGTATAACTATTACTGGAATTTGATGTTGTAATACTGACCCACTTCCGTAGCTAAGAAGCACACATCCACAGGTAACCAGCCTACAAACGTAATGTAGAGCCGATGAAATGAACTGGAAAATAAAAACTCATTCCTTGCGCTTGTTCAACTTCCATCTGGCTATTTTAGTATAATTGAAAAATGGAACGAAATGAATAATCTGCCGGCATCTCGATCTGATTCTAATTTCGTGAGTGCTAAAAAAACGTCGTCCAACAAATTGTCTACGCAACTAAAAAAAGAGAGTGTTTCCAATCGAAAAGTGAAGCGATCACTCTTCATAATTTCAAACAGATTTTTTTATGACAGGCAACATCAATATATCATAAAGATAGTGAAGAAAGCGAAAAAGACGAAACAAAAGATTTTTTGAGAACCGAAATTGCAGCAAAACTCAAGTTTTATGATCCGGAGTGGTTCAAAGTGAATATATATGTTTTCACTGTCAATTTGAGAGTTTTTCAGAAAATTGCTCACAAAACACCTGAAATTTTTATTGACGTGAAGCAATATGACCAGTTTTCACGCACAAAATGAGATCTTATCAATTTCTGGGTTTAACCGTGCAATGTATGCTTCTGGGAAAACTGTCTTGATTTTGGAAAATGGTGTTGTTAAATACATCAATCTTTCGTTAGAAAATCCGCAAATGTTGTCCTTAAATTTGTCAGGATGTGTAGCTGCATTATCTGTATCGAACGACTTTTCTATTTTCGCATTGGCAATTGAAGAAGACGATGTAGCAAAAATAATTGTTTTTTCACTTGAATTTTCTATCGATGAGGAAAAGGCAACATATGGCACACAATATCTCCCAACTGAAATGGCCATCTCTCAAGCGGCAGAGGTTCTTGTGGAGCAAACATTTTTTTTAGGATTCGTATTTAGGTAATCGTCTGTCTCTCGGTGCTAGAAGAGCGGGTTTATCTTCAAACATTTGACGTAAAAGATGGAATTAATAACTCTTCGGGGAGCATTATCATTGAGAAAGCTTCAAAAAACTGGCAAATTTCATTTTGTCCGGCTGACGAAGGAGTTCTTTGTGCTCTCGGAAATGGGCTGGTTTACTTGCTCCGTGCAAACAGTGGTCACATCGAAAATTTTTCTACAATAACGCTACAAGAAGTAACTTGTCATGACTGGGCTAATGATGTCAATATCGTGTTTGGGAACAAAACAGGATTCCTGCTAATTTACCGGGAAACGATTCAACTTGAAGTTATTGATATTCGAAATTTAGCTGAAAAGCAAGTCACGCGTAATCTAAGATTTTGATAATTTTTTTAGCATCCTGTGCGATTCTGTCGATCTTAGCATTATCTCAATTCGTAGTACAACTCGTCGACTTGCGTGTCATATTGGGTCCGGAATTATTTTGATTTTTGACGCTTCAGTAGATTTTGGACCAAAATGGGATTCTAGCAGAGCCTTTTTAGTATTATTAACCCAAAAACTTTTTCAGTAAATGTTTTTTTTCAGATCATGGATTTTCATCTGAAAGAATACCACTCATTGTCATTTGACTTTGCCGACGAATATTTATTATTTGACACCGGAAATTCTTTGCAAACAATTTCTGTACAATATCTGTTAACATTGAACACATTTCAAGGAGACATTGTTTCAATGAGACATCGTCAGAAAATAGTTGGGATTCGTTCAACTCCCACCATTATTATTACATTAGATGAGACTGGACTAATCACAGTTTTTTCCAAATCCACAAAGTTGTAAATAGTGATTCAATCATACCTTTGTTTTTTCGTTTAGTCGTGTACTTTGCTCAAGTCTGATAAGAGGAGCTTTTTTTTTTACTATTCTTGCCAATTCACACCAGATGATTGTTGTCACGAACAAAACTGCAGATGTTTTCACCGTTATGCTAGACGGATTGAAACTGAGAGAGACGATTCTCGAAAAAAAAATGATCAAGGTACCCTGTCATTAAAGATAAATCACAGTATCATCGTTTTCTTTTTGGGCAATTGATTCCTTTGACATGTCAATTTTGGCAATAATATTCAAGACCGGATTCATCGTTTTTCGGGCAGATGATCGATCGATATTGATGTTGGAAGAAACGACTAATTTTTCAGTTTACTGTAAAAATTACAAAAAAAGCTGAAAGTATTGAATTTAGGAGACAAAGCAAATTATTTTTTCAAAAGACAACAAGTTTCTTTTGTTTTTGACTAAATGTGACAATGTTCTCTGCATGGATATTTCGAACAGAAAAGTTTTATGGAGCACAGATTACAAGCTCAATTTTTTTCAATATATGGGTTATTCAAATGCGACTCTTTTACTTCTGAATCAAAAATTCATTGTAACTAGAATCAAACATGGGAAAGTAACTAAAATGAAACAAATATCATTCACAGTCATTGCTTGATTTCAGGACTTGTCAAACGTTAACATGCACGCTTCTGACATTGGATTTTCGATAACTTCCGAAATGATTGAAGGCGTTTACCACTACTGGAAATATAAAATAATTAAACTTTCCAGGAAACGACAAATATGTCTTTATTACTGCTGATTGTGGAGAACTATTATGTTCTCTTGCATCAGCTCTTGATGAACCATTTCTCGTTAAGTCAAAAATGAAAGAGTCTCGTATAACCGCCGTAAAGATTTCCTAATTTAAAAATATAACAGAATTTTTTCAAGATTCGTGCAAGCGAAGATGAGTTACTTATAGGATATGAAAATGGAAGTGTAGGATGTCTTAAACTAAATATAGTTCCTGAAAGCGCAGAAGTGAACGAAGATGTTATTCTATGCAGTTTTAATGGAGCAAATAATTTAGTAAGTTTTCAACTTCACTGCCACAGATCAAAAAATTTTTAGAAATCATTATTACGTGATTTGAATTCTGAAAAACATATGATACAAAAAACCACCGAAAAGTTCTTGAATCTGTTCTCTCTGGAATCACGGAAAGAGATACAACACATGAAAACAGATTTTGAAATCACTATGAAAGAATACAAGCAAAAAGTCAAGGTGGCTAAATAGATATAAATACGTCAGCGACATGTAATAATTTCTTGATAGACTTTTGAAGAATATTATCAAGAATCTGAAGCGACAAAGAAAGAAGTTATATCGAAACTAAGAAGTTTGTACGAAGACGAGAGCAATCAGCAGAAAAAAAAATTCGAGAATATGATTGAAGATCAAATAAAAAAGTCCTTCCGACAACTGGAAGAGAAGCAAAGCGAAGTAGAATAATATAGTTTCAGAAGGAATTTTCGTTAGCTATTCATTACAGATTGAGTTTATCAAACGAGAAACTGCGAAAAGTCACAGGAACATGATTGATTCGTTTCATATAACTGAAAAAAATTTATCAACTAAACTTATGAACTACTTGATGGACATAGAAAATGTGATTTGATGTTCTACAAGTTCCACCTATTATTTATTTTCAGCAGAAGCAAACTATTTGTGATTTAAGAGACAAAGTTTCCGAAAAACAAGAAAGTATTAGTAGACTAAAACAAGCCAAGGAGACAAAAACTCTTAGACTGAGAGAAATTCACAAAGAAGAAGTCATATTGTTAGAAAAAGAAATATGGACTTTAAAAGCAACGGTTGGTGATATTTCGTACAATTGCAGTAAAACCATTTTTTAGTGTGTTCAACTTGGTGAAAAACATAATCGTCTCTCCGAAGAATATTCTAAAAACGTTACAACTTTGAACATTGCGAGAGAAAAGATTGAACACATGAAAAGTGAAAATATTAAGAATGAAACTGTAATTCACAACGTAAAACAAAACAATGACAGAAAAAGTTCAACAATTTAATTGCAGTTGAAAGACGATATCAAACTGTTGCAGTTGCATGAAACAGATACAATGAAAAACTTAAAAAAAATCAAAAACATGTTGCATTTCGTGAACAAAAAACATAGTTCTGCCTTGCTCGAAGTAGGTACGCTTGTAGAATATTAAATAATCTTGTTGATCAGAGTAATAAGTGGAAGAGACGAACGCAAGACCTAGAATCCAGGATTGAACAACTTGCACAATGTGTTTACGATCCACGGCGTCTAGAACATTCGGTGTTGAATCTACTTTCTTTGATACAAAACATTGACTTGGATAAGCGCTTCAAACGTCTGTCTTAATTAAATATATTTTTATAAATAAGTAGGATGAACAAATATTCAACTTTTACAGACGAAGGAATATACCTGAATAAGTAAACAAAACTCATCTTCGGCATATGAATTCAAGTTTTTATTTGTTTTTCTCTCTTTATTTCTTTTCCGAAAAAAACCTTGAACATTAGGATTATAAAATTTTCAATGTAATCCAGTGTTTTGTTAATATTCTCGAATGTTCTGGACATTCGTTTTGTTACTCCGGTTTCTTCAGAGCCTTGGTTAGTGATTGTTTATATTATCATACACTATTGGACGTGTTATTCATGTTCCTTCATCAATTGCATGTTAGTGCAATGCCGCAAGTTTTTCAGCTCAGTGTCCAACCAGCCAATTATTAGATTCGGCTTATTTCAACGAAGAAATTCCAAGATTGCGAAGTGAACATAATTAAATATGGAAAAGTAGTTTATAAAAATTCAGAATTGCTTGGAGGGCACACAGATGTTGACATAATTTTTCCGTTTTTCAAAGAAGGCTCACCACTGGGAAATGTTGTTATACAATGTGCTTGTGATCTCGAATGCCACGATTTTGATTCTTTTTTTACTAGACCGTGCAGGTAAAAATAAAACAAGAGGGGTCAGACAACTAATCCAGAAAAGTATTGCAGGTGGCATAACGAACGAAATGGATGCTATTTATCAGGAGATGAGCTAGATTGGATTCGAATGCGTGGTGCATGGGGTAAATCTGGAGAAAATGCTTTCATGGCTGTCGATAAACCAGGTTTTTCAACATTATTAGAAATAAACAGAAGTTTCGTAGATGGTTTCTTTCTATTTGTCGGAGTTCAAAAAAAATTACCGAACATGCACTCTGCAATGCTTGTGAGCAACCCAGTGCAATGCCAACAGGGAAATGGTATATTGCGATTTCGTTTCTGGACAACTCCCGGAGTCAAAGTTAGAGTTTGCACAAGGTACTATTTTAGTTTCGCTCGTATATCTTGAGGTTGTCATTCAGGCCACCTTCTATGGGACGAAGGTTCTCATGGTGCAGTGAAACAGTGACGAGAAAAAGTTCAAAATCCGCCAAAGTTTTGATTCCTGGGAGCATATTTGAAATGTTTGAGGTTTTCTGCTTTTATTCGTTAGAATAATTTTTACACTGTTTCAGATAGTCATTGAAGTTTTTAATTTTTCATTAGATGCTTTTGGGGTGAAAGGAGGTGCAGCTGCTATAGACGATGTCTCCTATAATTCTACAGCTGTTTATCAATGTCAATCTTGTATCAGTTTTTCCCGAGGGATTCATAAGCTGAAAATTTTTCAGCGCCACAAATTCGAAAACTGCTTGACGTAACAAAGAAAGTTTGCGAAACAATGCGATGCGATTTTGACTCCGGGAATTGCTTGAAAAGTATGATCGGAAAGTGGAAAACAAGTGATTTGCCAATCGGTCCAAAAATTACCGGTATATCAGTGTTACTTGGTATCAAAAACAAGAGTTGCCCACTTTTTTCATTAGTTGTGATTCAGAAGGAAGTTTTGGATATGTGCAAGGTCCCGGAGATGCAACTCTGTTGCTGGGGAAACTTGAAATACCTAGAACATATGGTTTACAATTTTGTTTTTTCTCAACATCACTTGGGACAAAATTTGAAATTGTTTTGCAGACAACCGAAACAATGGACAAAATAATGTATGTTATTATCGCTGCATTCCGAAATGACAATTTGCTGAAAGAATGTAGAGCAAATTTTCGGATGGGTCCCTTACCAAATATGATTCCGGGAGATTTCTAGCGAAATTCCTTCAAAAACTTTGATCTATTGCGGCCGGGAGCGGAAATGTTCAAATGTTTTGACTGTTTACTGTGGATTTCTTGCTAGGGGACCCATCCGAAGATTAGCTCTACATTCCTTCAGTGAACTGTCATTTCGGAATGCAACGATAATATCAAAAATTAAATTTTTTTAAATATTTTACAGACTGTTTACTATGTCAGAAACTGATCGTTTTTCTCAGAGTTGGCAATGTAGAAAAGTTTTTACAACTGTGAACGGGACAGTAAGCTCTCAATCAAAATGTTTTTTAAATGGCACATTCAGGTTTCTTTTCATGTCAAACAACTGAGAAATAAGTACGCTTTTTTTGGATTGGACCAAATTGATCTTTTCGATCCAACAACAAGCTTAAGTGCTTGCGGTTCTTGAAAATCAGCAAAAATGTGCAACTCAGTAGCTGAAACGAATAGATTTTTGTAGATGATTGTTTTCGGATCAATAAATAATTGTTTCCTGATATTTTAATCACCTTCTAACTAGGATGTGACATGCGTAAACTTTCATTCGAAGTCCCAGAAAACAATTCACTTCATTTTTCGAACAATTTATTGAAAAAAAGAAAAGAAACACATTTCCAGTATATTTTTCGTGAGTAGTAAGAACATGTTAGCAATGGAGCGGGTTTGCATTAAAATCAGCTGACCTAGCACTTTCGCTCATTTCATTCAATCAAATCATTTTCCTTTTTTTTTGTTCTGACATTACATTTCGGCATCAAATTGTGTGACCCACGCAGTATCAAAAATTTTTACTAATTCGCATTCCAGTTGTGTCATGGTTAATATGGAAAATGCGAGTAGAAATTTATTACGAAAAATTATCCTATCTGTGTTCATTTTCACACATCAAAACAATGCACAATACGTAGTTGATGTGGTAACTTTGTATTTAAACGATATTGAAAACGTTTTGTGCGTTTAAGATGAGAATTACGACATTCGGAGAAGAGGAGTTGGTTCATAAATGTGAAGCTACAGGTGGAAACTTCGGCAGAGATATTGCCGATTTCATGATATCAGATGAAAATCTAGGCTGTGGGATCTCTGTTGAGCCGATCGATGCCTGTGGACCAATACATGTTGGTTTTTTCTTTAGATCAGCAATAATTTGCTTCTTCAGAGTGTTGGAAATCATTCGAAAAGTTGTCATAACTTGTTTGCATTTGTATCTCGAAGTGATTCAGCACATCCTTGCAAGTTTTCACATCAGGTGAAGCACATACGGAAGCCCATTGATACACCTTTTTTTGATATCCTATTTTTAGGCATTTATGGTGCAAAACTCAACCTACCCATTTCGTCTCGTAGTTTTTTACAATTATCCCGGCTTGGACCCTATATCAATGGAAGGAACGGAACTCCGCGACAAAGTCAATGTGCCTGTTGTGATGGTGTCGCATGCTTGTAGAGATGAAATCATGAAAAAATTTTTAAATTTGAGCGGGTGAGTGCTGGTTTTACATTTTTAAGCAACATCAATTTATTCAGCTACCGCCTCCGTGTGCGCATTGATCCTGGTTACTACGAACTTTTCCGCTACTTAATTCCATTCCTGGTTGTTATTGTTTTTTGTTTTACTCTTTTTGTCATAACTTTAGTAAGTATGTTCTAGTTGAATCAACTGAGGATAACATTTTATAGTGTGTACGTGGCTGTGTGGAAAGAAGAAAGTCAAACAAAAGACGACTTTCTAAGCGCAACTTGAGAAAAATTCCAATGAAAAAATACCGCTTGGGAGACGAACCTGACACATGTGCGATTTGTCTTGAAAACTTCATTCCCGGCGAAAAGCTACGTCATTTGCCTTGTAAACATGGTAAGTCACATCTCTGATCCTTAGCTTACACAATTTTTCAGTTTTCCATTGCAATTGCATCGATGTTTGGCTTACCCAAACAAGAAAAGTTTGTCCCTTATGCAAAAGAAAAATAGGTTCGGACTCCGATAGTGATTGTTCCAATGATTTGGTAAGTTCCCGTTTTTTTAGGGAACAATATTCGTGTTGCAGTTTGCGGAAGACCATCAAAGAAACGTAGAAGAGATAAATGTTTATCAAGTAGCAAACGAATTCACTCCAGCTCAAGCCACGCAGTCGCTCAACATGTGGAGCTCACGAGAAGCTCTCGTGCATCAAGATATCTTAGTGAGATGTGTCAGTATGAATTCAATTGAATGTTTGTGTCTTTCTAGTTAATGGGAAACGCAAGGCGATCGTTAACAGGCTTCATTCGAAATGCTGTTCGGAGACTGAGAAACAGCAATAGATATGAAAATGAGGTATATAGTTTTTTCATGCTGTTTTTTAAAAATCTTTGTTAAATTTTGAAGCAGGAGAACGAAGTCGGCCTTGAGAACAACGCATATTCAGCTCGACACCAAGCAACGTTTTTTGATAGCGAGCACTTGTTGGAAAACGATACGTCAGTGGAAAAAAAGTTAAATAATATATAAGGCAATTTAGAACAACCCCAGTGCTCACCTCGGTCACTTCTCCAAGCAATGTTTGCCAACCTGTAATTGAAGAAACCATGCCTGTTAACACCGACGCAACGACGCTTGCTACTTGCTCCCTTCCGAGCACATTCATATCTAACTGATTTAACAAATCTTTACCTTCCCAAGCATAGCAACAAAATTTGTACATTTGTCACATCAATCCGGTTTCTGAAATGATTAACAATTAATTGCTGATGGAAAAGTAGCGTCCTGTAACTTGTCTGTAAAAAGTAACATAAACAATGAATTGAACGTTTTTTGAAAAGAAAACAACGATGTTCAAGAAATTCACTCACAAGTCAAACTTTTCAGATTTTTTTTTCTGGTGTTTCCCAATTTTTCGGTAAGATGATTTTCATTCAGAAAAAATACAATCCAAGTTGAATGACTTCCCGTTCCCCAATTGATCAATTAGGGGTTTTATACGTAACATCACATATAAATGTTTCTGTTCGCATCCAATTTTACAGAAAACCGCGACGATACGTCATTTGCTTTTTTCAAGCTAAAGATTAAATTCAAAGTTTAAGGAGTACTGCACTCAAATTTTCTACTGGTTTCAAAAAATTTCCCGTGTTCGATACTACGAAAAAGTTGAAATTTTTTTCGGTACACCCTATTAGCAAAAAAAGTTTGTTTTTTTTAATTTGAATTCAGCACCAAAATAACGTTTTGTGTCAATTTACGATAAACAGGTCGCAATGATGTCATTTCGGAACAATGTAATTGGATTTTTTCATTTTTTTCTCCTAATTTTTTCATGCAATTTTCGCTGTTTCTTGCAAATTTTTTCGAAGAATTTATGTTTTTTCGACTTGGTGTTATCATTGCAATACCGAGTTGACAATCTGTTCGTTGATGATTTCTTTTTCTTTGAACTTTTCCAAATGCATTCAGAACTTTGCAGATTTTTCCCGGCATGAGCTCAATTCGGCCAACAACTGCCTAAAAAGCAAGGCAATTATAAATAACTTCTTTTCACAAAATTCGAAAATTGAGAAAACATATCAGAGAATCATGTCATGGATGTTTATGCTTAATGATAGTCTACTGTTTGCCTCTAGTTCCGTTCCAAAAAGTCTACATCATCTAGAGTACCTTCAAAACGAAACGTTCAAAATGAGAGACCGATAATCTTAACACAAACAAATCATGCATTCGTGGAAATTTAATATTGGTCTCTGGAAAATTGGTAACACCCACCTTTTTTAATTCTCTAGTAACGCAAGGATTAAACAAGACTCCGAGGACATGCCATTTTGCTTCTGTATGACTAACTAATCCTCAATTAATCTCAAATATGGGAGTGGGAGCAAAAATTTATGGTATGCAAAAGAAGTTTTCATCTGAAAACCAAAAAATGTAGAATTAAAAAGATTAAGAGGCGGATTAATTGGGTGATAAAAAGGATCCGGTATGAGTTATTAATTCATTCTTCTCATTCAATGTCCAAAACTTTCCGGTTTCAAAAGTGATCTGATTGCTACGAAGAGCACCTTTTTGTTCCATCATCAAATGACTTAAATTTTTTTAGAAATATTTTCATTCGCGCACAATTTTTTGGGAAATTTCTCTAGGGAAAATTAAAACTGGAATAAAAGTACTCAAGTTTGAACTTCCAAATTGGCTGAACCGGACGACGGCTTCAGTCGCACAAATTTGGCTGGCAGTGGTAATTCCATTCATTGTTCCAGTTTGGCCAAGAATAAAACCGACCAAGTCTGATCTCGGATACGTTATCAAATACTGAATAATTTTATTTTCATAAACGCGTTTCTCTCTAGTTGGTCTATAACTGCCAAAACCTCAATTGTAGACCAATTTTTATTAAAATTTTGAAGGAATTCCACCGACGGTCTCTGGACTTTTGGAGAGAAAATGTTTGCAGTCAGAGTTTTACAAATTGAAGAAAATATGAACAACATTATCCAATAACGAGAATTTGAAACAATTTCAAATCAGCTCGATTATGTTTGATAAACGTTGAGATACTCAGTCCAGAAGCAATTTTTGAACGTTTTGAGGTGTCCTATTCATTTGTCCGTGGGTTAATCGTTGTATTAATTTGCACTGGATGTTTTCACTGTTTTTGAGTTTAGGGCTCAGTGCTTGAAAATGATAACTAATTGAATCAAAGTTAGATTCATTCATTATTTGAAATCGACTGTGCTCTTCCGAATGAGCTAAGACTAGGGTAACAGTCAAACCGCAAAGAGAAACGGACGCAAGTAAAGCCTCCAACTCATTGAATTTTTGTATGAAACAATGCGAATTACAACGTATTTCTGTTCAAAACCAAGAACTGTTTATAATTTCAAATTATAGGAGAATAATGAATCGTTGTGGCGAAATTTCACATTTCCCATTAATACTACCTAAGCGTGGACTGTCAACAAATCAAGAACTTTCAAAGAAGGAAAATTTGGTAAAATCAGGGCATCATTCTGTGTGCAACTCTCTTCCTGGTGTTCAAGATGTGGTTTTCAATTTGGGGTCGTCAATTCGTTGGAGCTGCGGCGACTCAGAGCAAGCGGCTGTAGAAGTGCCCGCCCCCGACTACCATAACATTGGGTTTTTCTTTCATAACCACATACAAATGTCGGATCAACGCTACTCAGCTGGGTTCGATTGTGTTCCAGCAATGCCAGGCATCCATCCTCTACTTGAATCTTCTGATATGACTCTGCTACCAGCATATTCAAATCTTGCCAACGATATCTCTTCAATTGTTTCTGATTCATTCAACAATACAAGTAAGCAATGTCAACAAAATTCGAAATCACAAGGCATTTCTACTAACTGAGTTATTTCAGTATTGCCTGATGATTGCTTCTACAAAACTGGCCACAGATCGCTGACTGATTCTCAAGGTGAATATTCTTACCCAAATTTCGTTGACAACTATTCTCAGCTCCTAATTCCACTCTGCTAAACAATGCATCTGTTTCAAACTACGCCGGAAAACGAAGATTCAGAACCAATTTTACAGAACATCAATCTATGTTTTTAGAAGACTCTTTCAAAGCTTCTCATTATCCTGACCATAAAACAAAAAAATATATGGCTCAGCATCTCAACATCCCGGAAGATCGCATAACAGTAAGCGGACAATCTTTTTCGCAAGTATCTGTCAGTTTATGATTCTGCAACGCTACAATTTTTGAAAAATTTGTGGCGCAATCAATAACAGCTACCGTAGCCTCTGGAGACGGGTCTAACGTTTTAGTCACGGCACATGTGGCCAACTCTCGAGTTGCAATTTACGAGCAAATATATGTCACAATTATAGCTCCTAAGATTTAAAAGAATCCAAACGGGCCACATTTTGAATTTCCAAAGCAATCAGCAAAACAAATCGTTTTCTTCGGAAGATTCCAACTTTCTTTTGAAAAAACGGTTACACTTTTGAAGGTGTTTCTGTTTGATGAAAAATTAGAAGATAAAACAAAAAATAAGCGTGTCAACAAACGGTAAAATCAGATTCCGTTTCTAGAAATCTGAATAGCGGCAAGACGGAGAATTTCAGAATCAAATAATTTTTCAGGTATGGTTCCAAAACCGGCGAGCAAAATGGCGCCGGAAAGAGCATAGACTTCGCGATAAAACAAAAACCGATTCGTTTTGTTCTCAACCGTTTGGATACAATTGTTGCCCAAATTCCACGCTCGAACACTCTACCAGTGCAATTCAGAATATTCGTTCATACGCTCCTTCTTCTCAGGTTAGTTTAGGTTCTCACTCTAAAAGAAGATGTGGTAGTGAAATCCAATTTCAAAAAACATTTTTTCTAATTCTGTTTATTTTTGTTCCGAAGATGCAGTTTTTCTTTCAGAATTGTCATGAGCCGCTCGATCTCAAGAATAATAATTTTCCTATTGGTAGCTATCCGCCGGCACAATCAAATCCACAATAAACGTCGGTGAATATTTGAAAATTAATGTAATCAATATTTCGAGAAATTGTGTTATTGTGTGTTACGTAACTGTTATACAGAATTTTTTTCAAAAAACCTGTTTCAAATAATTTTGTTTTTTCACCTAGAATGCAACCATGGTAAATTTATTCTGATATATGAATCTTCGAGTCCCACAATAATCATAAGGGATCATAATTGTTCATTCGCCAAAAGTAATAACATCAGTGATCTCAAATAACTGCATGAAAATTTTCTCACTGAAATTTAAGAATCCACAACAACTTCCAACTTGAGATTTCGTATTTTTTTAAATTTCTAATGTGAATTTGGGGATAACAGACTTAGAATTTTTAGCAGGGTGTAAAATACGGCTTGTTTTGACCATTTTTCTAAAGGTCACGATAGAGGATCTATGTCTGCAATTTTTGTTTGGCAAGGTTCATTATGTCCCCAGTATTACTCTTGTCCCCAGTATTACTCGATGTGATTCATACAGTCTGTTCCAAAACTATAAGATCCCTTATATTTTCACAACCTGGAACTTTTCAGAAGAGATAGAAAAAATGTGTGAGTGCAGTTACTCATCACTTGTCCTGAAACTAACGCACCCGAGTTTTCTCGGTGATCGGTCCTCTCCTCTCCCAGCTCCAGGGCACACATGACCCGTTTCTGCAGCTGTTCCAAAACTATAAGACCCCCCCCCTATTTTTGAAAATTTTTAATTTTTTTTTTCAAAACCAAAACTGGTTCAAATCGTTGCCCGGGTTAGTTTTATAACGTTCATGTACAAATTAGCTCCAGGCAATATTTTCAACCCCAAGTTCTAGCCTCCAAAGTTGGAAAAAACGGCGTTTTTTCGAGATTTTTTTGATTTTCTCGATATTTTGAGCGGGAGAAGTTTGAAATTCAGCGTGACTGCAACTGGGCAGTGTTTTCACACCCGTATACATCAAATTTGATTGAGAAGACCCACTGAAACACCGTTTATCTGACAAATCTAAAAAGTTTCCAAAGCATGAAAAATTTTTGATTTTTTTTCGGCACCGGAACATAATCAAATAACTGTCTTGGTGTGTTTCATAACGTATCTGTAAAAGTCAGTATCATATAATTTTCTAATCACTGGTTATAACACGAGAAAGAGCGAAAAACTCAACGATTTTCGGATTTGTGAAGATTTTGTCAGATGAACGGTGTTTTAGAGTGTCTTCTTCATCAAGTTTGATGTACACGGGTGTGAAAACACTGCCCAGTTGCAGTCAGGCTAGATTCAGAACTTCTCCCGCTCAAAATTTCGAGAAAATTAGAAAAATCTCGAAAAAGCTGTTTTTTCCAACTGGAGGACTAAAACTTGGGGTTGAAAATATTGCCTGGAGCTAATTTGTACATAAACGTTATAAAAGAAACGGGTCAAGTGTGCCCTGCAGCCGGGAGTGGACCGATCACCGAGAAAGCTCGGGTGTGTTAGTTTCAGGACAAGTGATGAATAACTGCATTCACACATTTTTTCTATCTCTTCTGAAAAGTTCCAGGTTGTGAAAATTTAGGGGGGGTCTTATAGTTTTAGAACAGACTGTATTATTAGAATCATACCTGGCCAAATCTGTCAAACACCATTCCATGAATGTAAATGTCATTTGAAGTTATTTGTCAACGGAGAACATTCATAAATGTAGAAAACTTTAAATAGAAATGGTCAAAAAATTCTTCAAACGTTTATTTCAATTAATGTGAAATCAGTTTAAGAGAGATCATACAAAAATAATTTTAAAGTGGAACAGTTTTAATTGAATAAAATTCAAGTACCAAGTTTTGGAATTTTATATTCAAATCGGTGCAGTATTTCACGTTTTCAGAATTGGCCGGCGGACGAAAAATTTCCACAATCACGTTTGAGAAATTTTCCCTACTGTCTTGAAAATTGCTGACCGGGCGAAAATTCGGCCGCCTGTTTTCTTGAACGCACGGAATACTGAATCAATATATCAACTGACAATAATGTTTCTACAAAAGATTGGGAATTTGGTTGATAAAGCCCCGTGAACTGTTTGGCAACTTTCAGAAAGAACGAGAACAAAATCATAGATTGTGTTTATCCCTGTTATTATTTATCAAATTGATTCCAATTTTATGATTTTGCAGAAACCGAGTATACTTGCTTTTTTTGACTCATCTGAATTATTTTTTGTTTATTTCAAAAATAATAGTTTTAATCTGACTTGATTTTGAGCTTCTGT
The DNA here is from genome assembly GCA_900536315.3 of Caenorhabditis becei. Classification (NCBI taxonomy): domain Eukaryota; kingdom Metazoa; phylum Nematoda; class Chromadorea; order Rhabditida; family Rhabditidae; genus Caenorhabditis; species Caenorhabditis becei. The sequence goes on from LR538660.1 coordinate 719,631, forward strand.
AGCACTATCGAGCTTTTTTGTTCCGTTAAGTTCTTCCATAGGAACACCATTTTTCAGAGACGCATTTCTGTTTTCAGGGACATACGTGCGTTCTGTTTCAAATCTCTGTCTCGATCTTAATCATTTCATGAACCAATATATTCAAAATTTCAAAGCATACTTGAAAAACTCAAATGGAACTTTGGATAACTGTCTTTTCAGTGCACCTTGAATTTCACTGTTCAGAAAACAATAAAGAACAGCAATGAAAATTCCCTGAAAACATGTGATGAAAAATATTGTTCTGTTCCATATTTACTTGACTGTGCTGAAGAATGGCAGAGCCTAACATGTAAACCGAGCTTGGATGCTCTGGCTCATAAAAAAGGGGAATATTTGAAATACCCAGCAATGGTACCAGCAGCAGAGTCGCCTTTATTGTTCGCCTGAAATGTTAACATTTTCATAGAAAGCCAACTATTACAAAAAATAAAACAAAAATGCTACTCGCTCAACTTGGAACGTGGAAAAGTGAAGTTGGAAAAAATAGTGATAATGTAAAACATGAAATTTAAATTATTTTTTTAAAAGTATTATACAAACACTTTGAATATGAGAATATTTGTTAATTTTTTAGAATTTCTCATCTATTCAACAAAGTACAAATCTTACCAGATTTTCTTAGATTCGGCTGAGTTCTCAGTCCGTAGTTTTTGTACTAAAATTACAACGATCATCAGCAAAAAAATGAGGTTCATCTGAAATGTAAAACTGCATATATATTTTCAGCTTTACCATACAATTAATGCCGATCCCATTGTTCCCGCAAGAATCCAGAGGTGATTTCCTTGTGCATAAGGTACCCAACAAAAAGAGTTAGTCAATTGACTAGATTTATACTGGTGAACGACAGTCCATGCTGTTACAACAACGAATGGGATTCCCCAACCACTCGCCAAGTATAGTGACCAAGGAGCATCGCTATGTCTCATCGCAAATACTGTGAATCGACTGTACAGAAACGCTCCTTCTATTAGCATCCACATAACAGATGCCACTTGGAAATAAATAACGAACCACAGGATTGCTTTACAAATCCATTCCTGAATTCCTTTTAATGGATTTTTATAATTCCAACTAGCTCACTAAATCCCAAAGCGGCTGTGGATGAAAGCGAGTGCAATCTTGGAATAAGTTTGTTGATTGCACAATTGTCCAGATTGCCAAAACAGCAAATCGGAATACGAAAGCTGTTGCCAGGTTCTTATGAATAGACAATCTACGACACTGAAAAAAATTAGAAAGCTGGTGCACTATTTATCATTTTTCAATTTTTTATAATACCTGAATCGAATCAAACACTGAAAAAAGAACAATAGCTGCAACTAATAAAATGACCGAAACAATGGACAGTGTTAATGAAACCGATATAACCAAATCTCGCCAAAATTCCGGGCACTAAAATCAGAAATTCAGAAACTCCTAATTTTAAGCACTTACAACTCTGCAAAATCCTTGCAAACATTGTGCAAAATCTTCTACCACTTTGATGCACATGGAATAGTTTGAGTCTTGCCAAACTCCAAATTCGCTGCAACTTCTTGAAACCATGTATTTATCTGAAGATGGAATTCAATTGTCTGTTTTTGTGTGTTTTTCTGAATGCGTCGACTGCAGCGCATTTTTCTTTTTTTGTTTTTGTCTTTTTTTTTAGGAAAATCAGAACGCATTTGTTTCGCTTGAGCTTGATGAATGGGAAAGATGAAAGTCACAAAATAACATCTCTTAATCCAGTGTCTTAGAAAGGTTTTAGCATTTTTCTATGAGAAAATTTTACGATTTTTGTGAAAAAAAGTTCAAATATTGTTCACTACCAGATGAAACCATCACTTCGAAAGAAAATTTGAAACAAGACTACTGAAAGCAAAACATTTGTATTGATCGCATTGAATAAGAGTGATTAATTGTAAACTTTCAGACATTCACAGAGAAAAAAATTTAATTCGTTATACCTTTTATATTTTCGCATCCTGGAATAGAAATACAGTATTTAAATGGGCAATCTCTTGTCATCTGTTGTCCTAAACGTGCACTTGCCCAGCATAATGACTTATCAAAATCCACAGAACATCCACTGTAAAGACCGACAAAAATTGAATTGCTGTTGATATTAAAGACGCTTACTCATAGTTGGAAGACTCATTCTGAGTTTTCAAGGTTTCACACGCAGTATACTCAGCTCGTATTATACTTGTCATCAGTGCGAAAAAATTCTTCTGAGTTTCATAATATAATTGAACAATAAATACAATTTTTAAAAAAGAATAAGCGAAAAAAACATGTAGATAAAATGTAAATCTTTCGAAAACCTGAATGAGAAAAAAATGCAGTTTGCGCTGTGGGACTAGCTCGTTAGTTCTATGGCCAGGTGTCAAAAACGGAACGTTAAACAAAAATGAGCTTTAGAAAAACATACTGTGGCAAAATGTTACTGAAAAGTTGGGACTTGAAGAAATGAAAAGACTAAGAAATATTACAAGGTTGTCCGGAAACTTCAAAGTATTTTGAAGTGGTGAAGAAAGAAAGGATTACACGCTTCACTGCCAGATCTTGATTCATGAGTTTCCTTTCCTCGTTTAAGGACGGGAACAGACAAGTTAGTGGCACTTAGAAAAACAGAAAAAGAAACTAAACTTTACAAAGACATCTTTCTGTCTGATTTTCATGAAAATTTTCATGAGTAACGTCAAATAATGGAAGCTGTTCTTAAACAATTCGCACCTTAAAATCAAGATGAAAAGTTTGTTCGAAGACTTTTGAAGTTGAATTATACAGTTTTACGGGGTGGAAAAAGCTAATACAACTCGGTGATGGCTCCTAGACCAAGAACACCAAGCTTTTGAAAACAGAGGCGTGTTGAAAACGTTGTTTTGAACAGAAAAAAACTCAGAGCTTTTGGAAAATGGGAAGCAGAACTTTGAAAAATGATCTGATAACACGAAAGAAAAACATTGAAGAAAATTGATATATTGATTACAAGTTTTTTTTCCATTAACTCGTCTTTATGGAAAATCAACTTTTTATAGTGAGATAATCTCACAACAAAGTTTCATTCAAGATTTTTGTAATGATTTCTCAGCCGGAAACTAATTTGGCCCAAAAATAAACTTCGTAATTCTAGAAGCTACTACTGTAATCGTTGAAAAACACTACATAAACCCAAAACTTCTTGAGCTAATTATGCGCGCGTTAGAGCAATTCAGTTGGCAGAACTAACGACAGTAGGATGTCTTTGTCTAGCAATAGCAGATGAATCAGATGTACACCCTTTTCCAATAAAAGAATACGATAGTTACAAGATATGCTGAAATTTTATAACTTTGATTCGATTTCCCTTAGTGTTTCCCTGGTTGCGGACTGTTTTGAAATTGCATTAATTTTTGTGAAAAATTATTATTGGCGTCCTGCGGCGAATCACCTGGTGGGTCTCGCCACGAAAATGGTTTCTGGTCGAAATACGGCTTCTAGACGAGGTTTTTTGCCTTTTTACAATGAAAATGGGTAGGAAACCACCATTCCGAAGAGTTCCCTTCAATTCTCAGCAGTTTTCACCTATTTTTCCAGAAAATTACATCATTTTGGGTATTTTGATGTTTTTATCCAAATTGGTTCGAAATGGTCAAGTTAATCTAATTTTACCAATTTTATCAGAAGAAGTGTCAAAACCTTATCCAGACGCCGTATTTCAGCCAGAAACCATTTTCGTGGCGAGACCCACAAGGCGACTTGCCGCAGGACGGCAATAATACGTAAATATAATTTCTGCTCTCCGTTTCCCAATAGTATCAAGAAAGGTGAAAGTGAAATGAAATGAGTCGTGAAACAAATAGTTAATTTCATTGTTTAATGCTCATCAGATTAGAAACGGCAAATAACGTTTTTGCTGTTGTTTTCCGAGACCGTAGGTTACTTCTGAAAAAATCGAAAGGAGTAACTTTAATTCAGTTTAAACTTCATTTTAAAAAAATTATAAAACTTTGAGCGTTTTTGAAAAATAGAATGAACAAAGGATGTGTCAACTTTTGAATTTGAAAGCAGTTGAAAGTGTTCTAAGCTGAATCCCCGGTTAAGATTGCTATTCACGCGACGAAAATTCTAAAAACACATCGTTTATCATGTTTATTCTCACAAGAAGGAATGAAAAACTTTTGGAGATGAAATCAAAAATTCCAGAAACTGAGTTATGAAATGAACATATGTCTATTGAAGATCTTGTTTTCAACTAAAATTTATCCGAGAACATAAATTTAGCGAGTGGAGTGACTAGCCTGCTATAACACATAATTCACCAAAAATAACTATTTATTTTGTTGAAAACTGATGTGCAGAACAATCTTGATACATATGAGATAGGATGAGTGAGGAGTATTTGAAGCAGTTGTGTGAGAAGACACTATTGTCGTAAACAGGGAAGAGGTGAAAAGCGCCGCCTACTTTTTTGCATGGATAGACAGCGTCAGAAAACGATAAGCTCGGATTCAAAAAAATAGAACAACAAATCGAATTTATCGTGATAATTCCGTGCTTTGAAAGGTGTGAGATCGAAAATCGTGGGTTCAGATCACTTTGGAAAATTAAATTTTTCACTAGGAAGTTGAAAAAACTTCCGACTTTTTTTTTCGAAAAAACATTCAATACCAATCATGACGTCATCAGAAAATATTAATTTCTGAGAATTCTGAGATTGTAATATTGGTTCAGGTTTGTGGATTTTAACGACGTTTTTGTCAAATTCCCAGATATTTCTGAAGGGTAAACAACTTGAGTTAAGATGTTGATCTAAGAACATTTTGCCCAAGTTTCATTAAGGTGAAAAACATGAACTCCCACAAGAAATGCCTTAAAAACAAGACTTTACGTCGTTTTTAGAAAGTTTGAGTAGTTCATTAAAAAAAAAAAGTATTGTAGTAACCTATTCTCTACTAATGTTTTCACAAGAGGGAGTGCTTGGTTCCACAAATAGATGTGAAAGCTTCTTCTTTTCCTTCTTCACTCTATCATGTCTTTTTCACTGAATATTTTGCTACAGCGGACGTGTAGTTGTTGTCCTTCTTTTTCTTTTTTATTTTTCTCACATCAAGCCTTCTTTCAAGTCCCCTTTCACTCAACCTAAATAAGCTCACTTTTTACGTCTCATAATAATTCAACCTAGAGAACTAAGAACTGGCCGTTCAAACAGGAGATACAGGAAACAACAACAAAAAAATAACAAAGCATATAGCATTTTGAGTGATTCACATTAAATAAATCAGAGTTTGTTCATCACAAAACACCAAATTTTTTGGTAGGAAAATGGATTTATGGTCTTTACAAGAATGGAATCGACATATATGAACAAGTTTTTAAAAATGAATTAAAATAAAATATTTTTAGAGTCCACATATCAGCAAGTAAGTTCATTTAAAATGATGCGAAATAAGATACGATGAATTTCATAGCTTATGTCAGCTGTCAGAAATCACTCCAACCCACAAACATTCTCACAAATAATCTAGAGTCGATAGCTGAACAAAACTTAAGCTTGCCTGTGATGAGTAAAAGTGAGCTCATGGAATTGATAAAATCCCACAACAGTTCCGTAATCCTTTTTTTATAACGAAGGTTCATAACTTGCGAGAGCAAAACTTTAAAAAAAGACATGAATATCTAAATACAGAAAATGCTCTGCTGCTAAAAATTTGGTTTAGTTGAATGTCTAAGTTAAATCAAATTTGAGCGTTGGGCCTTCGACATAACCTTTGATGGAAAAGTGTATTCCTTGAAAACTGCAAAGTTTTGTCATAGCACAAAGCTATCTTGCAACTAATATCATCTCCGAGTTTAAATAACAATCCTACAAAACGTTTCGTGTAATTCCAATCCAAAAAGACGTGCCCAACAAATAGCCAAACTTGACCAGTGCACAAGATACGCATTCAAAAAAGCGAAATGAACTAAAGACAGACAAAGTATTGGAAACTGCAATTCGAAAAAGTTTGAGTTGTGAGTACTAGTTGGAAGCTAGAGACGGAAACATGAAAGAAATATTCCCTAAGGACAAACAGCCATATTATAATTTTACTATATTTTTTTGGTAACTTCTCTTGGTTTATCAAAGTCCTAATTTTTTCGAAAGGGTGTTCTGAAAGGGTATGAAAGGGTACACACAAAACTAATTGAGTTGTTAGGAATATTGAAATTTTGGCAAAACAAAAAAAACGGCGAAAATCAGAAAACGAGCGCTAAGAACAAAGAAGTGAATCTTGTTTAACACAATGTAATTGCCCGGAAAACATTAGTGACTTCAGTCTAAAGCACCCATACTTGATAATTACCGAGATTTATTTTCTAAACAGATAGATCTTGGCATTCATATTCTTGTTGAGACGTTTAACAGTTGAATACTCAAACACCAAACCTACAGCAACATAACACCAAAAAATTGTTCTTTCTCTTTCAGTCTCATCGAATTTTGCCAATCTGGTGAGAGAAGGTTCAATAACTAATATTGAAAGAACTTTTGAAGCAACAAAACTAAGCACCGCAAAAATCCAACTTTCGAATAAATGGAATTTTTTAAATTTGTCTATAAACACAATTTTGATTTTCAAAAAGTTTTTTTTCAGATCAGTTGACAATCGTGTCTCTGAAAGTATTTATATTAACAATAAAGCATATTTCCCGACAGAGTATTCAATTCTTGAAAAATTGTCACCCTTATTAAAAAGCGGATATTATTCCACCTTACTTAGATTTCTGCATCAGCTGCAGCTGCAGTATGAAATGTACGTGTTACATATGTTGGTATTTAAAAATTTCGTTTCAAAAACTCTGACAATGTTGAATATTGGTCCCGGAAAAGGAAACACGATAAAACGTTATGTTTCCACAATATATGTTTTCTTAAACTGTTTTTAACCTCGTTTTTTTCAATTTTTAAAAGTACATTTTTGTATTTTTTGTGATTTTGGAATGCATTTGTTTAATTTTGTATCACTGCAGTTACATGCTTGATTCACTGCACAATTTTTCATCTTTCTAATAATTGAGAGCGTGCACTTTGTCGTCGTTGTGTTTGCGGACATAAAATCGTGGTGATCTTTTCTACTTGTTATTTTTTTTAGAACTGTTTCTATAAATCGTGGCTAGCTGGGCGTTATGGAACTAGGTTCATCAGAAATTCGACAAAGAAAAGGAATAGCAAAAATTGTGGAAGATCTCGATATTTTCGAAAAAGTAGTTGAGAACGTTAAAGAGGAAAAAACAATTTTGTCAGGAGCAAGTGAGTTGTATGAATTTTTTGTGAGAAATCTGAAATTGTTTCCAGTTTCGTTTGTCTTCTTTATTGTTGTTTTTTCTTTACTTTGCACCGAAACTTATTCATTCCTTTTTGCTAGGAAGTATGACTACCGGTTCACGATTGACACTGCAATAGACGAGTTAGACCAATTTATTCACTTTCTCTAAAAAATATTACTCAGAATGCCTCTTCTCGATTTGGATATGGTACTTGCAACACCGTGTGCACTGCTCCAAGTCGTTAGTTCTTCCGATGAATATTCGACGACAAATAGTTTCCTGAAACAAACCATTTCAAAAAACCCAACTAGGTTGAATGTTCTCTGAACTGATTGGAACAAGCATTAAGTTTCCAGATTTGAGTTTACTGACGAAGAACAAATGTATTGGACTATTCTCCGACATGCACACGATCAATTTAACAAAAAAGGAATGAGAGCATTAGAAGAGGTATTGAAACATAGTAACATTCTTGATTCTGTTCCTTTGACAGCTGGAATACGTGGACAACGACATAGAAACAAATTTAGAGAACTTAGCAGACGAGAAGCAAGAAAAAGAAGCCGTATACATTAAAGAACATAAGAAACTAAACAAGCAAACAAAAAAAGGAGCTGGTCAAATTGTAAGTTTTCTGGAAGAATTTTTGAAAACTAAAAAACGTAGATGTTTCTTGTGAGCAATGGAATGGGCATGTTTCAATTGGTTGCTGATACAGGAGCTGACGGCGAAGAAGGCAAAGGTTAAATGAATTTTAAAAAAAGTATTTTATTTGCAGGAAAAGCTTGTCGCCTTCACGGTAAATTCCGTGTGAGAAAAGGCCGAGAAGAAAAAATAGTGATGTCAATCAATAACCCTCTCATAATGTTTGATCATCAAGAAAATCAATCCGGAAATATTTCTCATAGGATAGAGAAATTCAATTTTGGTCCTCGTATTCCTGGGTTGGTAACACCACTTGCTGGAGCAGAGCACATCAGTCAATCTGGTAAGATAAAAATGATATAGTGTTACAAAAACGAAATTCAGGTCAAGACATTTACCGTTACTTCATAAAAATTGTTCCTACAAAAATTTACGGGTATTTTGGTTATACGATGGCGTATCAGTATTCTGTTACATTTATGGTAAAATTGATGAATTTGTACATATCATAACAGGATTTGTAGAAAAAAGAGTTGAAACGAGGAGAACACTCACATGGAGGTATACTCTTCGAGTATGAGTTTACAGCAAATGTGATCGAAGTACATAAATCTTCTATGTGAGTATGATCGTTGCAACTCAAAAGTTCATCTGGCGTTCAAAAATTTATTTTTGCGGACACGATGTCTTGCAGCGAACTAAAGTGTTTGGCGCAAAACCTGCTGCGCTTTGAAAGCGAGGTACGTTAGTTAATTTCGTCTTTTCCCACTAATTTTCCTAATTTTTATGGGTTTTAAACAGATTTTCGCAATTTTTCTGTGAAAAAAAAACACAAAAAAGGGTATTTTTTAGTATTTCTCGTGTAAAAAGTGCGAAAATTTGTTTAAAAACTATGAAAATGAGAGAAAAACTTTTTTAAAAAACGCTAAAAACGGTCGTTTGTTTTCCCGCGCAAATGCGATTCTCTTCTCAACACGAGATGAACTTCTGAGTTGCAACGGCAATAACTAAATATGTCTGTCCCGGGCCAGTCACCTGGTAGGTATTGTCACGAAAAAGAAAACTCGTTTCTGACTAAAATAAGCCTTTTGTACAGAAGTTTTTTTTTCAATTTACGATAAGTTACTTTCTGAAAAAATACAACCGGGTAAGGAGACATGATGCCATTAAAGGAATGCTCCACCCTGCGTTTTCGAAATTCAAATTTGAATTTCAAAATTTTCGCGCCAATTTGACGAAAATTTTCAAAAATCCTCAGTTTGCATGTTTTTTGAGTGCCAGATGCTGAATTCAGTCATAAAATACAGTTTTTATGCGTTTCCAGTCGATTTTTCCGCCTGCGCACTTGCCACGTCGCCAAAAACGAAAACTTTTTTCAAACGCGGTGGTGTTTTCGCGCGCTTTCTGGTGCGCACCAAAAAGCCCGCGCGGTTCAAATTTGAATTTCGGTCGCACAAAAATGCGATTTTTGTGCGACCGAAATTCAAATTTGAACCGCGCGGGCTTTCCTGCTCGTGCAGAAAAGCGCGCAAAAACAACGCCGCGTTCAAAAAAGTTTTCGTTTTTGGCGACGTGGCAAGGGTGCAGGCTGGAAAACTGACTGGGAACGCATAAAAACTGTATTTTATGATTAAATTTAGCATCTGGCACACAAAAACATGCAAATTGTGGATTTTTGAAAATTTTCGTCAAATTCGCGCGAAAATTTTGAAATTTAAATTTGAATTTCGAAAATGCAGGGTGCATTCCTTCAATTTCAATTTCTGTGAAATTACAGTTGCCATTATGCTTCTCCTCAAAAAATTTTTATTTTGAAAAATAGGTAGAAACTGCTGAAATTTAATTGGAAATTTAAAAAAATGTATTTACTCATACTATTGTTTTCACGAGAAATGTGTATAGGAGCAATTTTTGCCAGCGGGTCTCGCAGCGAAAAGCGAAACATCGTGATGCGCTTTTAGAAAACTGCGGTATTTTAAGCATTTCAAATAAACTTTGTGAGTGACCGCCGTAGTTTTTTAAAGGCGCAGCAGGATTTCTGCCGGAGTTTATTACGCATCTGATATGAGAGAGTAATAACCCGTTTTTATTAAAATATTGACAAATCCTTGCCCCGATGTTGTATTCTCAACTAGCTTTGTTGCAAGACCGGACAGGTGACTTTCCGGGGCGGCAATAACAAAAAAAGACCAACTTCTCAAAAAAAAGTTTAGCACAATCATCTCATTTTTCATTCGGATTTGTTCGATTGTTGGAGGAGTCTATGCTACAAGCATTGTTATTAACAATCTGACACAATTTATAATGTCTTTTATGTACCCCGTTCACAATGATTCACATAACCTCCTGCATTTGCAAAACTCCAAATTGTCATCATATTCTCAATCTTCACTTGTCATGGATGCGAATATGAGAGTTCATTAATTCCATAGCAACATATTTTCTGCTTATGTTACGTCAACTTAATGTTTTGGGTTTTTGATCACTGATAACATTTCATGTTGTAATTTGCACATTTTCATTGTATTTCCTCTGCATATTTTCTTGTCATCAGAAGAAGTATATTGCGACAATCGAGTTTGAAATTTTGCTTGCAGAAAGTGTATCATATCACATGATGCGATAAGCAAAGAAGTGAAAAGGCTATTGATTTTCCGTTCTGACGATGAATTATTTTCAAGTTTGAACTTATACTTTTCAGTTTATTTTTTGAAGTTTTAATCTAAAGCAGCTTTTACCTTTTCATCTTCTGATATTTTCGTTTGATGCTTTATCTTTTCAGAGATTAAGAATGGGTCAACAAACTGGGGACTCCAGACCGCAAAGTTTTTCGTATGTGCAAAAATACAGGGTGGCTTTTAAGTTCCCGGAAAAGTTAGCACATAAGCTTGGGTTGAAGCTGGTCCGAAAAATTGTTTAGGACGGTAAACTAAGTCAGAAACTAATATTTGGATAACCAACTGAAGATTTGTCAAGTCCCAGCTCTTGAAAATATTTTTGAACCATGAAGTTTAGAGGATCACTATTCCGGGAACTTTAAAGCCACCCTGTAACTTTTTTTTCTTAATCCAACCTTCAGTTATCTACCAAAAATTTTGAATGGCGGACTCGCTGGAATAATTGGAGTTTCTTGCGTTTTTCCTATTGATTTAGTTAAAACCCGTTTGCAAAACCAAACTGTTGGAGCAAATGGATTATCACAATACAACGGAATGTAAGTAGCATGCTATAGAAAAATTATTTTTCAAAACGATTTTCTAAAAATTTTCAAATTTCGAATATTTAAAAAGGCATCATAAAAACGCCTTCTTCAGTTATGATTGTGCAAAGCAAACTTGGAAAGCCGGAGGAACGAGCAGTTTCGCAAAGTTTCGTGGGATGTACAGTGGATCCGGTGTTAACATCCTTCTAATCACTCCCGAAAAAGCAATCAAGCTAGTTGCAAACGACTACTTTCGGCACAAACTTTCGAAAGAAGGAGAAAAACAGTTGTCTGTGGGTAGAGGAATGCTTGCCGGGGGATTGGCTGGAATGTTTCAAATTTCGGTGACAACACCAATGGAACTTTTAAAAATTCAGATGCAGGATCAGGGTAGAACATTAAGTAGGTGCTCAGTTTTTGAGTTCTGCCAGTAAATTTTTTCACAGAACAAGGGCAAAAAAAGTTATCGGCTACAGAGCTAACGATGAAACTTGTCAAAGAAAATGGCATCACCGGCCTTTATAAAGGATTAAGTTCGACTCTCGCCAGAGATGTCACGTTTTCTGTTATTTACTTCCCTTTGTTTGCTTATCTCGATTCACTGGCTCCAAGAAAAAATGACGGGAGCGGCGACGCAGTTTTCTACGGATCATTTTTAGCTGGCCTCACTTCAGGGGCAGCATCATCTTTCTGCGTGACTCCACTGGATGGTAACTATTTTTTTTCCTTGATTCAAACTGATTTAACTTTTTAGTGATCAAAACTAGAATGCAAACAATCAACAAAGGTGCAAATGAAGTCGTTTACAAAAATATTCCAGATGCGTTTCTGTAAGAAAAGTGACTGAAATTATATTCTAGTTACAACTTCAGAACAATTCTGAAACAAGAAGGTCCAAAAGCATTGTTCAAAGGAGCTGCGTGTCGTATGATGGTTATGGCACCTTTGTTTGGCATTGCGCAAACTGTTTACTATATAGGAGTCGCTGAGAAAATTTTAGGGATTCAGAAAGTTGCACATGTTTAGCTTCTCTTAGTATAGCTAAGAAATCAGTTTCATCAACAATGTTCAACTGTTTCTTTTTGACTATTTTTATGCAACCAGTATTTTTACGCCTTTTAGTTTTTTTGACTGAATAAATACGTTTGGACGATTGTGCTTAGTAATAGCTTATATACAATATACTACGTTCTGAATAATAAAATCACGAACTGCATTATATAAAAGCATAAATGGGTTAAACTAACAGTACATGGAAGGAAACAGTTTTTCTTGAGACAACAGTGTTTAACTATTTGGAAGTGTGACATTTTACATTCTATCTAACGTTCATCTGTTTGGCCTCCAAAATCCAATTAGTTTATATTAAGGACTAAGATATAAGAATTCGATCCAAGGTTGCTCTACAAAGATTAATGTCAAACAGAACGTCGGAATTCGTCTTTTCCTCAGTGTAATTGTTGACCGTCAATTTTTTGTTGAAACTATTGAAGACTGCTATTAGAAACCTCAAGTGTGCAATTAGTTGCCAGGAATCTCAATAATTATCTGGATTTTGCCATTGAATGTTTCAACAAACTTGAAGTTAGGGTGAAAGAAAAGTGCAATAGAAGTTAGACCAGCCATTAATTCATTCGTTTTCTCATTAATTCATTCGTTTTTCTCTGAAAAATAAGACGATCAATCACTCTCCCCCTTTTTTTGTTTTTTTCAAAGCTGAAAATGTATTTGCCAGACATTAGAAGTCTTACTACTGGAGGTCTTGTTTTTTGAATTTGACAAGTTAATTTGGCCTAAGTGGACTGCCACCTGCCGATGTAACAAATTCAAACAATTTTCTGATTTTGACAAGGTCAACGAACTAATTTTTCTAAAAAATTCCGAATGGCGCCGTGCTTTTCGGAAAAATACTTTCCATGCATTTTTTGTTTTACAAGCAGATGTATTCAGACTTCAAAGTTATAGGAAGCTTTCAAGCCAAAATCATCTGGAGGTTATATTAGTGGGCGTGACACCTCGGTGGCCTTTGGTGACCTGAATAAGCAGCAACTCTGTCTATCCACTCGAAACACGCCTCGAGGGTACCACTTTGAATTTAATATATTTGTGAGCTAAGGGTTTATTTGTAATCCTGATGATGTTCTGCATTTCCTACATCTTGGGCCTGATGGTAATGGTTTTCATTAAAAATTTTGATAATGCCCAGTTTGCAGTTACTCACTACAATTGACGCCGAGCAGATTGATAATGGACTGACAGGTTTTTTGACATTACAAACATTACAAACCATCAGAAGACACAATTCCAGAGGATCCATTGATACGATGTGGGTCTGAAAGTTTATCAATAGGATTCAAGACATTGAACGCGTTTGAGGGACATGCTTATGTGAAAGGCCATTTTAAGTATTTTGCAATTTGTTTTTTGTTATTGAAATTCCGTTTAGCATAAAACAATGCCGATCAGATGCAACTTTAGAATCAAAAGTCAATCTTTCCATCCCCTACTCTACCTGTGATGTTATTCGCCAGCGATCCGTGAGTTTTTCCCGCAGATGCACTGCATTTTAAACATGCGTAGGTCAAGGCAAAAATTGAGTACGTCATTTTTTTTAGTAAAAAGTGATACTATCGTTGTATTCCAAAATGATAGTTTGCTGATCTATTGCGAAAGGGAGCGGAAATGCTCAAATGTTTTGCTTCGGAATACAACGATAGTACGGCTGGCTTCTGACTTTCTCAAAAAAAACTAACCGACGTTAGTTTGAAGATCTATCGTTGTGGCCATAGAAACAATAAAATAAAATAAAATGGAATGAAAGTGAAAAAAAAATTGGCAATCAAAAGCCTGAATGTAAAATACGGAGAAAAATTAATTTAGTTCAGAATAGTATTTCAAGGTATTATATTTATCAAGCGAAGTGGCCGCTGTGTCGATTTACGACGGATGCGACTCCCGCCACGATTGTGGGATACGGTGTCACTCGCTTTACATGTGCACCTAATTTTCAATGAACTTCAGACCCGCGATTAGGCGCACATGTGAAGCTAGTGACACCGTAACTCACAATCGTGACGGGAGTCGCATCCGTCGTAAATCGACACAGCGGCCACTTCGCTTGATAAACATAATATAGGAACAGTTAGATTACAATGTACAGGAAAACTATTTCAGAGTAATCCAAAGGGGATTGTGATGACTGCTACAGTAATTATATCGTTTCATCCAATGTTCATAACAAAAATAGACAAGTCTTACAAAGTACAATGTTTCTATGCCGAATCTTCAAAAACAGTAACACAACAGCTGAATGTGAGGTATGTCTATAATGAAGCTATTACAATTTCAAAGTATTCGTTTTCAGTATAGCTAAAGAACAGGAAAAGAAAATTTTCGTAATGGTTGGGGATGAGAATGTTAACTCACATGTATATAGTTCTGATAAACCTAAAGGATTCAATGAGTTGGTGTAAGATTTTATAAAAATAATGTACTATATGTTTAGTCCTAAAACTGAGCAGAATATCAACTACAATGTACCACTACCAGAATGTAAATACAAAGTCTTGAATGAAGAAAAAAACGAAGAAGTCGCTTTTGCGACAGTTGGGCAAGTAGTATATCATGAATGGTCTTGTGAACCTTCAACTGAAAATAGTTTGTGAAAAACGTGTTTTGTTTCACAATTAATATTTAGAGTCTTCTCCATTTTGTGTGACTGTTCATTCTTGCAATGTGAAAGATGAAACTGGCAAAGAAGTTCAAATATTCGATGAAAATGGTTGTGCCGTTGACAAATATTTAATAAATAATCTTGATTACACAAGCGACTTGACAGGTGGTCAGCTTTCTCAAGTGTGTAATTATTTTTGTAGACCTTGACCAACCTTTTATCAGAAATTTTTTGTAGGTTTTCAAGTTTGCTGACCAACCATCTGTCTTTTTTCAATGCAAAATCCGTCTTGGTTTGAAAAATGAAGATAAAACATGCCACCGATCTTCAGATCAATGCCCTGCTGCTCTTCGCGGTAAACGCTCCGTTGCAGAAGATAACGATTATGATGTCATTTCACAAACTTTGACAGTTTTCGATGTTGATGAACTATCAAGTAAAGCTTTCAGAGTTATTCACCAGTACTAGTTTTTTCAGAGAAAAACAAGGAATCAGCAGGAATTCAACTTTCAAATGTTTTCCTTACATCAGATGTTTGTGTCACTTTAACAACTGCTTCAGGAGTTATACTTTTTGTTTTGTCCTTTTCTTTCGTTTGCTTTATGTCTTCATTTTTCTTATGTTTCCGACATCGAACTGTCAAAGTCAAACTTTCACCGTAACTTTGTTTTTCAAACTTATTTGTTTTTTCGTGATGTTGGAAACTTGTTGTTAATTGAAATTGACAATTTTGAAATTGAAAAATGCAAAAAAATTTCAATTCTCCCGTTTTATTATTGTCTGTTCAAAATTCTGTGCCTATGCGGCCGTGGCCGCGGCGCCTGGAAGAGTGTCGGCAGCTAGGCCGCGTCAAAAC
>LR538660.1:735978-758275 GCA_900536315.3 Caenorhabditis becei
TGTTTTGACGCGGCCTAGCTGCCGACACTCTTCCAGGCGCCGCGGCCACGGCCGCATAGGCACAGAATTTTGAACAGACAATAGTTTTATTAGAAAAAAGCGGCTCTATTCGGTAAAAGAGGTCCATTAAAAGTTAAAAGGTCCATGTAGAAATTAAAAGGTCCATTGAAAAATTGAAGTCCTTTTAAAAAAAAGGTCCATTGATCTGTGAAAAAATGGCAAAACTCCGAAAAAAAGGTCCATTCTCCATTTCTAAAAAAAACCCATAATTTTCAGGAACTTATACTTCGAGCGGAAATGTATGGGTTTTTAAGACATTTTCGTTTTTATTCATCTTTTTTTGATTCAATATACAAAGTATAATTTTCTGAAAATCATTGGCTTTTTTAGGAATGGACCTTTAAATTTTTCAATGGACCTTTAAATCTTTCAATGGATCTTTTAATTTTCCAATGAACCTTTTAATTTCGCAATGGACCTTTAAATTTAACTGGGAATGGTGATTTTCTGAAAATTTGAGGTGTTTTGGCCAATGGACCTTTAAATTTTCCAAAGGATCTTTAAATTTGGTCAATGGACCTTTTATTCCCGAATGAATCTTTTTTATTGCAATGAAAACGTTTCTTTCGGCCAATGGACCTTTTTTTGAATGGACCTTTAATTCCCGAATGGACCTTGCAATTTCTCTAGGGACCTTTTAATTTTCAACCTCTTTTACCGAATAGAGCCAAAAAAGCTTTGAATTTCTGATTTCAGTTTTCATGGAATGCTTTCAATGTGATTCATTTGTACAAGCTCAAAACTAAGAAAGTATAACAAATGTGCATTGAAGTATTCTGCAATGAATACTTTCACTTTTACTAATTGAAAACTTCTGTGTGTCCGTCTGTGAGTTTATCGTTCCTCAGCTGTTTCTCACAACGGTCAGAATTGATGTCGGCTGTGCGTTGAGTCAGCGGCACAGGTTTATTAGCAAAAATTGAAGACACGTTTCTATCGTATCAACCTACGATGAGCACAACGATGAATGTAAAAAAGGTTATGCGTGGTCGGCCTATGCGTGGTCGGCGCGGCCGGCATGAGCTGAGGGGTTCAATAGTCAATTTTTTCGTTTATTTTAAATTGTTTTTTCGAACAAACTTTTTGAACACCAGACAATTTAGTTTACCGTTCTTGTTGAATAAATTTACATCAGGATGGCATCGCCAATGCCGAGTCAAAACAAGCAAGCTGTGTGCCGGGTGAGCCGCAAGCTGTGTGCCGGATGAGCAAGAAAATCTATATTTTTTTTAACTTCCGTCGATTTATTTCAGGGCGATCGCTTCGTAAGCCACAATCGCTGAATAACTGAAGACGTTTACATTCAATGGGATTTGACATTTGTCTCTGGATTATTCACAAAAAAGATTTGTTGAAGAAATTAGAGTCGTTGCTGACAGAAAAATATAAACTGTGATTGTCTGTTTTCAAATTTGCGTACATTCTATGTATGGTGGACAATGTTGTATTAGATGGCCGTTTCAAATTCCATGTGAAAATGTACTCTTTTCTGAAATCAAGAAAATATTTGACTTTCTCACAGACAAAAACTGTGTACTGGTTTTTGTAATTTGACTGCTGTTCTGTTGTATCATTGATGTTGCACATGGTTGCAATGGCTCTTCCAATTGGTTCTTGCGGCTTCACAATGAATTGTTTTTCAACGGAAGTCTTCCAGATGTTGGAAACAGTCAAGTTGACTAGATTTTTGATGGTATCCTGAATTTCCTTTTCGGATGGATGTGGCAATTGCATCATTTCTTTCTGAATCCGGTTGAACATTTAACAACTTTTGTATATTCTTACCGCTGTTTCAAACAAATAAAACAGGTTAACTCGAAGATTGTGAACCATTTCAACTTGACTACAGTATTTTATTATTTTGTCGTAGTCCGCCTCTGAGTCATTCAGAGTTGCGTTTGCAAGAACTTGTGCTGTTTTTCTTCTTTGGTTCATCTTTTCTTCGGAAATTCCGTAAGTACTCTCTACTTCAGTCAAGCGTTCTAAGACTGCTGCAAATGTTGTTGGCTTCATCCATTCGCGAACTTGATCTAGTGTTGCATTTTCAAACTGTTCAAAAATCTGAAAACCCGAGATTTGCAGTTAAAAAACTTGAAATTCACTTCTTCGGCAATTTTGGTGTCGTTGAAAATTCTAGCTTGATTAACAGCGGGAATGGCAGGTGCCGATTTCCAGCTTCTGACCCAAATGTTGTCAGAGATAAGCATTCGATCAGAAATTTTTCCAGTGGTTTCATCGTAATCTTTAGGAGAGTGCCAACGCAAAAAATCCGCAAAGACAGCTCCTGGATTTGCTGCTTTGAAACTTTGCATGTCGCTTTTCACTAATTCCATTTGCACATTAGCACGGTCATTTTCCGTAAGGCTAAGCAATTTTTCATTCTGAGCATCGATCATTTCATCAGTTAACGGACAGGCCTCTTGAGTTACTGGTACAAACATTTTCATTTCTGGATTTCCAATTAAAGCTAATGAAGTTTGCTTCAAGCGCCCTTCACAAATCGATTTGGCAATGATTTTGGTTTGATCTCCTCTGCTTAAAGTTTCATTGGCATCAAAGTATTCTTCTAAACCTGAACATTTTCAAAATTGAAAGTTTGCCAACACTAACCTGAAACTGAACTATGAGCATCATCAAGCAGAATTTTTCGTTTCCTTCGAGCTTCGATGCATAGTTGTAACATCTGGATTTTTTGTGAAAAAGCACACTGCATATGATCAATACCACCGTCAACTGTCTCAACTGTTTCCATGTTGTCGTACTTTTTGCGCAAGCAGAGTAAAAATTCAATCCAAAGTTGTGGTTCAGCCCGTGGTTCATTGTTCATGATGATTCTTGAGTTTGCTAGAGCGGTAGCTAGCTTCCAAGTAATACTGCCCTTTTTCGCTGCTTTATAAGAAGCAAGAAATTTTTCGGTGTGCGCGGCACTCGTGAAGTTGAACATCTTTGTTAATATTTCGTTTTTTGTGAAGAAAATGGTAGACAGTTGTTTCTCAGAGATATTGCTTGCATTAATCAAGTTCAGCTCATGAGAAAGTTGTTCTTTGGCTGAATCCTCGTCGAAAATTGAACAACTCCAGGCTCGGATCAATTCCTGAATAAACTTGTGTTTTCCTCTATAAGATCTGAATACCGGAGAAATCGGACCACTTGTACCCGTATCCAATATAACCTTGTCGCCAAATTGAACTTCAGAAGCATTGTGGCTGGTTAGTTTTTGGAATGCATTTGGTCG
The DNA here is from genome assembly GCA_900536315.3 of Caenorhabditis becei. Classification (NCBI taxonomy): domain Eukaryota; kingdom Metazoa; phylum Nematoda; class Chromadorea; order Rhabditida; family Rhabditidae; genus Caenorhabditis; species Caenorhabditis becei. Next base: position 739,274 of record LR538660.1, read on the forward strand.
TTCGTTGTGCGAGTAATGTTTTCCAAGAATTTTTTTACAGTTCAGGTTTGTTTTGATCGCTTTTCTCCTGTCTTCTGCATAAACTCCCAAAATTTCATCTGTGAAACAAGAAAGTGTTAGAAATCGATAATCGACGTACCGAAAACTCCAAGTAGCGAATTTTCAGCGCATTTGGTTTTAATGTTCCAATAAGAAGAATGTTTTATGTCAAAATCCGAATGGCTGTGATTTTCAGTAAGGGAATTTTCTCGAAAGAAACGCCATGTTGCAGATATTTGGAAACCAGTCCTGCATGATGGAACTTATAAGTCTTTATTGAAATCTTTACGTACAAAGGAAGATGCGAAATAGGACCGCTTGCAAGGGTTTTCAAACTGTCCAATGTGTGAATGCGAAAATATTCATTTGTGTCGATCTGAAAAGTATTGCCATGTACTGATTTTTTATTAACAAACCAAGAACTCTTGCGAAAATCTGGAACTGATGCGCACTTCATTATGAAACGCTGATGTGCTAACGCCGAGATGCTCTTTGAACAAATTCAGCAAATCATTCATACTACAATTCCGTCTGTTAATACTTCGGAGTACAACCGACGAAAATTTGATAGCAGCATTTCCATCAGAAGCATACCCTTCAATAATGTTAAGGTGTTTGTCCTTGATATAGCAAAGCACAGGAATCTCGCTAAAAAATCATTTTTGGAAAAATTGAAATTAGCCCACCATTTTGTCAGATGCAATACGGATTTTATTGTTCCTAATATAGTATTTGTCTGACTTTCGTCGGTTAATGTGCATGAACAATCAGTAGGAGAAATCACAATACATTCTCTGATTCCAAACTGAAAAATCATTTGGATAGGAACAACTTTTCAGAAACAGACCTTTAGTGTAAGCTCATCATTACTCTCAAACCCGTTTCTGTGACTTCCGATTTCTTCAATAGCAGCAAAAGGCGGAACATACTTCTCATCAAAAATTTCCGAAGTTTTTTTAAGAGTACTTTCACTTTGTAGAATTGACTGAAACTGATTTGGAAAATACCGTCAGTTAAAAACGATTACCACTGTAGGTTGCAAGAGTTCTATAACAAGTTTGTTTTGACCAATAGAAATCACAGTCGAATCAGAGACCGACATTTGGTAAGAAACATCATCCTTGAATTATATATTTAACTTATTTTTCAAAGTTTTTTTGAAAGACTCACAGGTATAAAAGGCCTCCTGCCAAATTTATCAAACTTTTGTAGAATCCCTTCAAATGTTGCTCCAAAATGTTCCATATCCGTTACTATCGTAAAGTCATTTATTTCAAAAACACTGTTTTCATTCATGATTAAATTGTTTCAGAAAGTAACAACTTGTTCAGGTCTCAATAGTCTTCTGAAAAGAACAAAACACCTTTAGTTCATCAGAGCGAGATTGCATTTCAATGCAACAAATATGTTGCTATTATGCGTTCCCCAGTTCGTGTAACCTGGCCATTTTTTTGTGGGCTGGTTCTTCCGTGATTTCAACTTGCAGGTCAAAAGTTTCTGAGATTTTTTTGATTTGAGTGTCTGAAATCGCTGTGAGACCCGTCAGCGGAAATCATAGCTAGGTGACACTAACCAGAAAACGCATAATGATGGTTCAACAAAAAATTGACTGTCAAACATGAGAAGTTATTGTCGAATAAAACAAATTGAGCCTATTCGTTTATTTTAGTGTTGATGCTACACTGCTTTCAAGCAACGTGATACAATAAAATCTTCAAACAAAAATGAAAACGAAAAAGGTCCTGAATTCTCTTTAATGCAAAATTTACAGATCTCAGCTCTAACAAAAAATTGAACGTGTCAGTTTGATATTGAAGAACTAGTCGTCATCATCTTCATCAGTTGGCACAAAAATTTCATTCTCTTCCAAATATGAAGCTCCTTTGTGGGCAATCAGGCCACCTACATAGAGGGAGGTAGAACATACAAAAACGAGCTGAAACAATCAAAAAGTTTTTTTCCGTATCTGATATAAGCAGTAAATGGCTCACTTTGAGAAACCCAGCCCTGTTGGAAAATGGCCGCTGACCTATATTTCCTGGTGCATTGGTCGTGATGCTGACCCCAGCTTGAACGTTAGATAATGCCTCGACTGTGAACTTTATGAATGATCTAATAAATCTTTGAACTGCGATACCGGTGGGCATTTCTTAATGATTCAGTTGAATTTAATTCCAACTATCAAAAATAAGTTTGGAAAAGTTTGCGGGTTGTACTTACCACATTGTTAGTGACAAGTGAAAAAAATAACACAATCAACTACCTACAAAATGAACTGCGACAAAAACATGAAAATCGATTTTGTTCAGACGGGCACTAGAAATGTGTAACCGTTGCTCTGTCTGAAGTCTCTCACTTTAATGCACGTTGTTTGTAAACCTCGCTCCATTGGTTTCAAACAATTGCATTGCTTTGTTGAAAAATGAAAATGTCCTATTCTAACATCGGAAATCATGTCTGTTCGCATTAGCAATCATATTGATTTTGATTACATCATCCGACGAAGGTTGATGAAATAAAAGTTCTGATTTTGATTTGAAGGAACTCTAACAGCATTATTAACTAAACTTATAAGAGTGAGTCTACAAGTTTCACTCATGTTCAATTTTGTTTTTTATTGGACCATATATTGTGTCGTAACCATATATTGTGGATCTCGTGCAATAGCTCGGAAGCAGAAACCCAACTTTAACTGCAATTTGCTGAAATTTTCCAGATTTTTTCAAACAAGGTTATGCTCGTTAAACTACAATAAACGTTTGTATAAAATTGAATTTCTCTATCTAATGGAAAAAAGGACCGAGCTGAATCGGTCCAAAACTGTTCCCACACGTAGACAGTGTCTACTAAACACTGAAAATGATGGTTTTGGGACCTTAAGCCCAAAATTGACGTTTATTCATGCTCAGAAATCAAAATTGAAAATTATTAAATTTAGTTTTTCAAATCATAGAGTTTATTATGCCAAGTGAGATAGTATACAACATATCACAAATATAGACATAAAATTCAAATATTTTTAGCTCACATGTTTACACTTTAAATCTTGGAAGAGATTGATTTATTGAATAATGCAATCTTTTTTTTTCTTTTGAGTTGGATAATAAGCGTTTTGTCCGTTAGGAGAAGAAGTGTATGTTCCTTGCTGGTTCTGATCGAATCCTTGTTGATAATTTACTGTTCCGTATGGACTCTGAGAAGAACCTGCCTGATACCCAGAATTGCCGTAGTTTGTTTGATTTGGGGCATAAGTTGGGTATGGAGGAGCTTGTTGACCACCTATAACAAAGGAAATTATGGAAAAATAGAGTGCAACACAAACCTGCTGAGGAACCAAAGCTGTCTGGAGGATATTGTGAATTAGTGCCCGATTTGTTGTCTAATGATGGATAGGAAGGAGGTGCTGGGTTGTAAGTAGAATACGCTGGCGGATGTCCAGCTTTTTCAAGTCCAGTAACTCTTAAAATGCGGAGGTGGGTACCACTTGGTGGCATTCCCGGAAGAGGTTGATCAAAGTCGCCCCAAACGTATATATTTCCAGAGTGACAGGCTGTCAAGCGCGGTTCAATGAGTGGGCACGGCATTTGTGATGGGATTTGCATCCAGTGAAATGTTCGAGTGTCCAGAGCCCAATAGTCGATAAGCCGTTCGTAATTTTGGTATCCACGCTCAACTTCTCCTCCGGCCATCAGTATAGCATCTTAATTTCATTTTCAATTGTTATTAGTTTTTTTTTCATTTTACGAGTTATTGAATCAAATCCACATTGTTTTCTTGGAATCGGCATGCCGCGCGTTGGGTCTCCACTACAGTTTTGAGAAGTTATCTGAGAAAAAAACCTCAAATTCATAAACGAAATTGTTTTGTACGTGTGCAGGATTGTTTAAGTTAAGAAGATGAACTCGAGTATTGTCGAAGTGGCCATCTGGGGTAGCTGACAAGAAAATTATGTTCCCGTTATTGAGAAAACCGTCATAGAAATGATTGAGGTCAGCTCCAGGGACACTGAAATTTGCAACAGGGGCTTGTGGAGCATCTGCCATGCAATCAATGCGCCACACCTGAAGAAATGTATTGGTTGTGAATATTATTTTTTCTTGAACCTGCAGCCCTGGGTTAGCCATAACAACGATTTCCGGCAAGTCTTCACGCATAGAGCAGATATACTCTCCTCCAATTACAAGAGCTTGTTGAATCAGTGGGCGTACATTCGCAATTGAAAGCCCATCCTGAGCTAGGTCAACACGAGAGACATTGAGTCGGGTTTGACCGTATATCTCTTCCTCAGTGACCAAAACAAATGAAGATCCACCTTGGGGTGACGGGCATTTCAACGCAAAAAGGAACTTCATTTTGCCTTAAAAAATATTTTAAGAACTTTTTCTCTTCGTTCAAACCTGGACTGTGAATGGGAATTTCGCCGGCAAAGCATCGATAATTTGTGTCGAAAATAATCAAGCCTGGATATCCTTTTCTTTGTCCACTTGTTCCACTCTGTTCATCTGCTTGCGGGTCGTAAAGAAAGTAGAGCTTAGTCGCATCAATCGACTCTTGAACATCTTGAAATACGGCCATCCGCCATTTTCCATACTGAGAGTCTAGCTGATGAGGCTGCTGTCCCCAAGCAACGGTAATATCCTCACTGTTAACTTGCATCTGGAGAACAGTTAATTTGAATATTGATTGAAAAAAAAAACGCAGAAATGTGAACCAAAATGACGCAATTAGGCAAAAAATCACAAGAAAACAAGTTTTTGTGACCGAGAGAAACTGAAGAATAACAAATTTCATTTTGTTGTTGTTATTCGTTAGAGCGCACATTCTACAATCTATCGATTTTGAAAGTACCTAAGCTATAAAACAAAACATCAGGCTATGTGTTAAATAGTGTGGAATCAGTTAAAATTGCAAAACTTAAAACAGTCGAATTTGCATAGAAATAGGCATATGGTTAAAATTTGTGGTTTCTCAGAAGAAAACTAGGTTCTTGAAGGAAAAATATCCATTAGTGGAAAAAAGGTCTGAAGCCGCACCAGTCCAAAAAATGAAAATGAAAAAACCCTTGGTTGAATAAGAAGTTACTTAGCACAAAAAGGCATTGTCAATTTTTTTCTTGGCCCGATTTTTTCAGCATCCGATGAAACGCAAAAAGTTGTCCCAGAAAAAAAACACTGCCAGAAATACAAGAATGATTTCTACATAGGGTTCTACATGTCCATATTTGCGCGGGGATTTGTCTCGCTGCGGTTTTCTACTTTCAGGTCAAAACATTTCGAGAAATGTTGACCTACAAGCTAGAAATCTCTGAGAGGTCAATTAGCAAAAAGTATGACTAGGTGTCAAGAACTGGGAAACGCCTAACCACATAAAACAGAAGAAAACGGAAAACAATTGCTGAAGAAAGTGGTTCGCTACACTTTCCTTCGTAAGGAGTGTTTTATTTTGATGAGTACAGTAAAATTTAGTTTTTATACGAACCGAACCAACGTGCGGATTTCCCGCACTGTGGTTTCTCTGTTGGATTTGCGGACCACGAAAATAAAAACCGCTTTTCATTTCTCTCTTTCTCGGGCCTTCTTCAGTCATTATTGGTCTCACTACTACTTAATAGGAAAAAGCATAGGGCTCATGTTCAATCCCTTGTGATGCCCGATTTTTTGCGCAAAGGAGCCGTAACTTTGATGTTGGGGGAAAAAAAGGACAAAGTCGAAAGCTATAGTTTTTTTTGCCACAAGCAAAAATCAGATGCCTAGTAATTGGCTACTCTCATTGTTCGATAAAAACTATTTCTTTGTCAGTGTGTTTCTACAGTTTTTGGCACATACATACGTTCAACATGATAATCCATGTAATTGTTACAAGCTTTGAATTTTTTGTAAAATCTGAAGAAAACTCTTTATGATCAAAAATATGTGAGAAATTGCAAATAAATAATACAATTAGGTCAAAATGTCGCAGTTGCTATTCGCCACTGTCTGTTAGACGTTATGCCAATTTACAACCCATTAATTGAACACATAATTCTGAACAGAATGAAAAATGTTCATTTGATTTCCTCTGGAGTAGCATCTGAAGTAGACGAATTTTGCATATCAGGCAAAGGACGTAAAGCGAAAATTGCAAGCTTTACAGCTTTTGCGCATTCGCCAGCTTTTGAAATGTACAATCTGACAAAAAAAAAATTTTTTAATCAAGTAACAAGGTCTCACTTGTGGATTGCTGTTATTTTAGAACCGCCATTCATTTCGTAACCAAACTTAAAAGTTAGAAGTTCGGGGATGCTCTTTCTGCTTGTTACTGCGACAACTGTGGACAACGCGTGACGCGCTTCCGTGGTTACATAGCCTTTTTTTCCAAGAACGTCATGAAGAACATAGATATGCGTTCTCGTCAAGGCAATGTGCCCATTTATACTACCATCACGAAACACTTCTTTGCATTCGAATGTTTCTGTGAATTCCTTGGAGAGTAGGATCTGAGAATTTATTAGCAAAGTGAAAGTGATTGAATTGATTACCTCCTCTTTTTTGTTTTCATCCACCGCTGCTTCCGAGGTGAATTCATCATCACTGTTCTCTTCAATTGTGAAAACCGACTGTTGCTTATATCTTTTCCCATGTCTCTGCTTTGAATCCACATGATTTAGTTTTTCTTCAGTATTAGCATCTCCTATAGGAAATACAACCGCCTCAACTTTTTCCCTCATTTTGTTTGATGTACTGCTCACAACTGATTTCATTTTGGAAAAAAGTCCCTAAAATCAAAGCGGTAAAGTTAAACTCATTCAAACTTACTTTGTTGAAAGTTGCTTTGACATCATGACATAGCTTACACCTTTCTTTACTGTGCATAACTAAGAGCTCCCATCGGTTCAGATTTCCAATAAATTTGTGAAGCCCTGATTTTGATGAAAAATTTTGGATTTCTATTTTTTTTTTACTTTTATAACCACCCTGAACAAACGCAACATTTTGTTTTCCTTTCTGAATAAACATTGAAATTAGCATGTTCATATATTTATCCTGCAAATCGGATCCGTATCCCAATATAAGATAGTGGTCATCAGGTCGGCGGGATGTTTTGTAGCATTCCAAACTATGCAGTGCAATTTCAAATTTTTCGGGTTCGTCAACAATCTGATCAGACACTAAAACTGTTCAACTTGGTGATTGTCTTACTGCTATGCAATCTAAATTAAATGACGAAACAAAATGACCCGAGTCAAAATCGGCGTTAGATCTTGTATCAACAATAAAGAAATTCACATTTCCGCTTGAAACCTGGAAAATATATTATTTTTAGGCTGATGATTGAAGAAACTTCATCATTAGTGGTAAGGTCAACTGCTGGTATTGGCAAACACAATAACTTGTTCAAAAGAGGTTCTTTCAATTCTTCATCAAAATTTGCTCCAAAAAGAACGTAATGAAATTCTTTTCGGATACACTCCGGCGTTCTTTTAGAATAATGCAATGCCAACTGCACAAAATCAGAAACATCCTCGCTGCTCAACTGAGCTGCCATACTCTCCAAAATATCTATAGCTTTAGCTCTAGAAAATAATATGCTCAATTGATTTTTATTGTTCAAACCTTTCGTTCTGACGAGTTTTCAAAATCTCTTCTTTAGCATTTATAAGAAATACTAGAGCTAGATGAAAGACAAGAAATGGATCACCCTGAAAATGAATATTTACAAATACATCATAACACAAACACGTCTCTTGCCTGCTTGATATAAATTCTCCACAAAGCATGGCATGCTTCTGTAGACATGCTATTTGCAAATAACGTAGCAAACCAGTTTTTTGAGTACATGTGGGGTTCACAATGTAATGATTCCAGATAGTTACTACAAAAACAATTAATCAAAATTCAGTATTGAAACAACCTTAGCTGAGGATCATGATATTGTAGCAAAAGTTTGAACAACTGAAAAACTGGCGCTTCTTTCCGTGTATCTTTTGGAGTGTATTTGGTGGTGAAAGCAAAGAAAACGTTGAATTCGTGCTCTTGTGGTATGTTTAATAAAAGAGTTTTCTCAAGAATCTGAACTTTTTTGTCAGTTTTCATGTGTCAAGTTATTGAAATTTTAGGATCATATTTTCATGGACCCAATTTGATGAAATTTCAATAAAACTCACGGTGAGCCATCCAATGTCTTTTGTGTAGTCCATTCCGCGCTTTTTAAAATATAACGTAAGGAATGATTCCAACTCGGGAACACTGCGTTTGTTCTTCAAAGTGTTTGCAAGTGCACGACAATCATTTCGTAATGTACATTGATTGTTCAAATTATACAATTGATCCCAATCATCCAACGGATTTTTTTTCAGTGTAACACCCAAGAAACGCTGCAAGATAATCAAACATTTCAAAAAAAGTTCAGTGAACTACCATCCAGAATAATGCATCAGAATCTTCTTGACAATTTAAATCATTTAAATTGGTGTTCAATAGATTCAAATCAGATTCCCTCAAAAAAAAAGCCTTATAATATTTTAAAAACAACTCACCAGTTATCATCAAGTGAACTAAAACTAGTACTGTTTGTTTTTTCCCCTTCCGTCATTGAGAAAAATAAATACAATGAGTGAACTTCAGCACGTTTGTTAAATTTAAATAGATTCGAGACAACATCAACGTTGTTGGAAAATACGAACGTTGCTCCGCGCTTACGACCTGCGCTCATTTTAACAAACATTTCGGGGATTGCTTTCATTTGACGTGTTTTGTCATCTTCCTCCATTTTCGAGAAACAAAAGTTTCATTCTGACGACGTTTTGATGTTAAAAAATACTTTCTTTTGAGACAACTGTTTTCAAAAAACTTTATTATTAGCAATGTTTCAGAGAAATTTGTTTTTTTCTCAGTTTTTATTTTATTTGCAATTTGGGATTTTTTGATCATGCAAATTTTATCCATTGCAGGAAATCCTCGCTGAAAAACGCGATGGGAGCTGCCGCATCCGGTGTGAGCACACAAATGCAAGCTGAGCACGATCCGAATGCAGCTTTTCCATGGTAATTTACTATTAGCTTGTGGTAACAGAGATATTGTTGATTACAGGTGGGTTCGTTTTTTGGCAAAAGGTGTAGCCATTCTCGGAGGTTTTTTATCTCTCTTCTTCGGGATTCTCGGATTGATAACTCTCTCTGCCACATGCATGGTTGCTATTCTCCTTCAAATGTGAGTTCATAATATTGATTTTTTCAAAGTTATGAGATTAACAGGACATGCGGAGCACTGATCATTGCACTAGAAGCCCCGTTCTGCTGTCAGTTTGTTGATTTCATCGAGAAAATTGCTCGTTTTAGTGAGTCACGTCAATTGTGGCACAAAGCTGTTATCTACGGAGCGTGAGTGATCTTTTCTCAGTATTACATGTACACAATGATTTTAGAATGGGACTCGTGCCAATATTCATCTGTATGGAACTGAATACAATTCTGGGCAGCGGAACAATTTTCGCGTCCGGCGTCATTTACGGTTTCATGGCTCTCGGAAAAAAAGCAGACCGCAGTAACATGATGGCCGCTGGAGATCCAGCCTGGAGTCCACAAGTCAATCAATCAAACATTCCTTGAAGTGAAAAAAAAACAAGTTTAAATAGTATATCAGAAAATTGACTTCACATTTGCTTTATTACGATATTTGATCGTCAAATGTTACCATATTTGTGAAATTATCTTTCTATATGTCAGTTGTACTGTAAATGTATTTATTTCCACTAACATTTATATTCGAATCTCCATTTGATTTTTGCAAGTTGAAATTGAAGGTTAGTGATGAACTTTGTGAAAAATTTATTTGCGTTTGCCATAAGTTTCCACAGAATAAATTTGTTAACTGATATGTTAGAATTAAAACTTTGAGGAGTTTTTCCGTGAATTGTGAATACGTTTTTCTTAACAATCACGAGAAATTTGTGTTTTTCTGTGAGTTTTTCAGCAAGTAATCCATTAGACTTTAGGACGGACCTCTAAAAATTTTCCAGAAAATGAATTTTTTTTTCATTTTTTGTCATTTTTCTCACTTTTTCATGTTTTCAACTCATGCTCACAAATACGTGCCGAAAAAGTTGAATTTCAAAAAATTCCAAAAAAATTAGGAACTTGAACAGAAATAAGCTGTTTGATTCATCCCTTATTTATTTGGAACTTTTCGTGGTGATAAGTTGAAAACCTGAAAAAAGTGATAAAATCACAAAAAAATGCATTTTCCGGAAAATATTCTGAGGTCCGTCCTAGGGTTTAATGGTAACATGTGGAGGTAGTATGAGTGTACAATTCTTCAGTTGAACACTTTCTGATAAAGTTGCCGCTTCATGGTCAAACGTGACCTAGAAAGTGCATATTGGTAACTGAAGCTCCAACAACCAGTGCGACCTGATAAAAGTATTCTGATATTAGGAAAATGTTTGGAAAATATCAGCAAGTGTTCACAACAATTTTTGACCCTACAAACCTCATGAAATTTAATTTTGAAAAATTTTTCGAGTTTTCAGTTCTACAGAACCTCTGGTCATCACGGAAAACTCGAAAAATCAACTTCTGAATTTCAACACCACTGTTTGTGGATTTGAATAAGGGTACATTGAAAGGTACTGTGAAGAATTTTAAGAGCCATCTGACCACTTTCCATGCCGTTAGGGTCCTAAACATTTGAAGGGTCCCATTTTTCAGAAAATTCTAAAAAATTTCAAACTTTTTCAAAAATTTCAAAAATTTTCAGGGTGTTTCTATGAACTCTACGGCACATTTTGAAAATATCTGAAACCTCCGAAAAAGATCATGAAAATTTTGTTCAGTTAGATTTTCTGGTATTCAGAATTCCAAATGACGGCCCTCATCTGAATCTTTATGAATCCTTACCAAAAATTTTGGGCACTTTTCTAGTTCCCTCAGATACTACATGTTCAAAGCTGAACTCGAACGGATCATTTTGAGCCGAGTTATTCAAGTTCTTGTGATGCTACTGTATTTATGAAATATCTAAACTAGCTTTAATTTAAGACCCTGAGGCACGACCAGTTATACCCCAGGTCGACCTTTATAGAGAACGGTAATAATAATGTAAACTAATTCAACAAGTATACAAGATTATAAAGTTTTTGAGAAGGGTTCTTCTTGTTTGAGAGCAATCTATTCCGTTGTATTGCCCAATAACGGAAAAGTGTTTGATATTTCACGAGGTAGTCTTGAAGAAAAGTGAAGCAAACACTTTGTCTTAGAAAAAACAATGCGCAATCTGAGCGATGCTATTTGCATCGATTTCTGATACGACGAGGAACAAGCAATGATGGAAATAAAATTAGCCAAACATTGTCGTATCGCCTTTGACACTTTGTCCGGCTCGCACGATCCGGAATCAATTATGAAAGACTATAAAAGATAAGACTTGGAGCATAGCTTATCTTATCTGCATTCTTCAAATTTTCATGAAATTGCAAGCAATGTTTCAAACTACTTTTGTCTTTTTTTGGATTACTTTTTTATTTAAAGAAATTCATACTGAACAGGTATATCAAACCATTGATTTTGGTAAATGTTTGTAAATTTAGACAAGTTTGTCACCAACAGTCCACCGGTGGAAAAGACACTGCGCTACATACGGCTGCGGAAGATCCGTTTGTCAGGATTGTCCTTCCTGTTGCGGCAGCCAGCCGTTCAACCCAGTTTTCAACATTCAACTAGTGAAAAAACATTTTTTGTTGCAAACGATTTTTTTTTAAGAATTGCTGTTCTGCACCTCGACCATCTCCATCATGCTGCCCACTTGTTCCACCAGCACCATCGCTTCCACAACCATCAAACACTTGTTGTGGTTCCCCGCAACAAGCTCTTTGTTGTCAGCCTTCAGCCCCATTGCCGTGTTGTAAACCACCTCCACCACCTGCAATTTCCCCTGTCATCTGCTGCAAAAACGCACCAGTTCCAGAAAATCCATGTTGTCAAGCACTTGCTGAAATGATTCCGCCTGCTCCTGCATCACCAGCATGCTGCGCTGTTGCTCCAGTATCTGCTAATCCTTGTTGCCAACCTGCTCCCAAACCGGTTCCATGTAGTTGCGCAGCTCCAAGACCTGTTCCATGTAGATGTGGAGCCCCTCCAATTGCATCAGAATGTCCTAACTGTGATTTTCCACCAGTGAGGTTAGGAAATATCTTTACTCTTATTGACCGGCAAGTTCTGTGTGTCTGTCTGGTTGTAAGTCTGTCCATCCACGGCGTTTTCTTGGCAATTAATCGACTATTTTTGTCGTTCTCTCGCAGAGAGTTGAAGAATTCTCCCGCACGGTGCACGTGCATTTGCTTAGCTATCCTTATATTATACCAAGCGAAAAAACGAGCAATTTTTGGGTTCACGTTTTCTTCGCGCTTGTCAACGAAAGAAAATGAAGAACCGGAGCTGAAGGCGGAACACCAGGCGGGAGAGACTACGTGAACCGGAGCTGCCCGCCTGGCTTAGTTTTGATTACTATTTGCATAAACTTCCCAAAATCCAAAGATACAGTTTTTTCAGATGTTCGATGTTGTCACCCTCTGAATGTTCGATGAGACGAATGAGGAGAGACGTTCACCAACAGATTCTTCAACAATTTCATTCTATTTTTTGAAACAATTACGCAAACTATTTATGGAGTTAGATATCCTTAGTGTTAAAAAATTCTACAGAATAACAATATTTATATAAAAATGAAAAGGTTTTATGAATCCCCAGATGAACATTATGGAATTTGAGTTAACATCTCTAAATCTGCAAATTAGGTACAAACCATAAAAATTACTCCCCAAGGATAAGTTCGACTTCTGAATGATCATGCTTGCAACGTATGACACATTAAAATTAACATTACATATGTTGTTTTAATTCGATTCAAGAATTAACTCGGTCCCTATTTGAAAAGAGCAATACGAAGATTATAAATATGGACTAGAACGCGGCCTTTATTATATTACCCTTCATTTTCTTTTCTTTCAATAGTATCGAATGCTCATTGAAAAGTCAATCCAATTATTTGATGATCCGCGCTCCGAAACATGACATTAGACCTCACAATGAAAACGAGAAAGAAGCTACCGTAACCTGAGCACGCATTGAAAGTGGATACTTCAAAGAAAACCGCCTCTCGATGATGAACTAGCAGTAGCAATTGGTTAGTGACATTCACTAAATCGGTGTCTCAAGAGTGACAATAGAATATGACCTGCGTTGACCTCTCATTAATTATAAATACCTGATTGCGTAGATGCCAAAACTAGATTCCCAACCGCCGTTTTTCATAACAAACAACAAACCGAACCTATAAAATTGTTAAAAACTATGCACGTTTGCGTATTTTTCATGGGTGACGATGAAGAAAGTTATTCAAAACAATCACAGGTAATAAAAAGCTAAAACGCATTTTTAGGACAACATTAAAAAAAGTGGTTCATTTGTTCCCCTGCAGTGTTATAGATTTTGACCGACCCACTTAATTTGGTGCAACTCTTCTTGGGGTTTGAGATGGCATTAGGATGGGTGAAAATTACCGCACATTCTCTGATGACAGCTGCAACCCATCGCTTTTCAATTTCGCGCACGTACCTCGTCCACTGTTGTATTGTCAATTATAAAGCACATCATTCGTTTATGGGAGCTGTTATGAACATCCCAAGACCTTCTGTCATTGGAGTGATGGAAACATGTTTCCAGATCAAATTAAATTCTTTGAAATATCTCTAAGACTTTTGAGTTGATACTCATAGCGTAACGTGAACGTTCTTCCCATTTAATATCACGCTTAATATTCAACGCAAATCAATTTTTCAGCATGTACGGAAACTGGTAATCTAGTCAATTGAAGCTCAGTACATCTGTCATCAATTCATCTTCTGGCACGCTATATCATAACGTCCATTGGGAAAGCGTCCGCAATCTTCAGAGATAGTCACAATATTATCCTCAACCTGGTTTTATGAGAAAACCCAATTGCTCTGTTATCCAGCTAGATTGCGTCATAAAATGATGGCTGGCGATAGGATGTGCGGCAGAAAGACGACTTCTCCTTCCAATTACGTTGTGTGCCATATGTACCGACTACGGTAGATATACGCGTTTTGTGTGTCGATGTTGGGAAATACTGAATTGAAATACTGAATTAAAAATCATAAAATCGTTTATCTTTTCTTTTTATTCATGGTCAATAAATGGGGCATTAAGAAAATGCTCCCCGTTTTCAGCTTCTCGGATTCAAATTACACACTCAACCTGCTTCACATCCTTAGTACTCAAAGCAATCAAAGTAATGAGCAAACAATGAGACCCGTTGTTTAAGTCTCTATGGTTGGTCTTTTTTAGTCAATATCTGACAGAACGGTGCTCTTCGGAACAAGCCCACTGTCATTCGACTCCACTTGCGCATTGCGTTTATGTAACGAAGAATTTTAGATCAGTGACATCCAAGCCCTGTCTCTTGTAATTTGGAAGCAAGATGGGAAGAAGCAGTCCATTACCTATTCTGAAAATTCCCACATCGCAAATAGGTGCCAAAACAAATTTATTGGCAAATATCTTGCGCAAAACGCGACTCTGAATCCAATCACCTCTCGTCATGCATACCGATTGCAGACGAGGGTAGTAACCACATGGGAATAAGTCTGAGTCAAAATTTTTGTCTTCCGAAAAATTCAATGTCAGCATATGACACTGTGCCAGTTAATATCTGAACTCCATTCAGATTCTTTTGTTTAACTATAGTGTTCAATCTTCAAATTGAAGGGGACTAGCAAATCGAAATGACCACCAAAATAATGTCATAAATCATGACAGTATGCATTCAACATCGCTATTTACGTTGGTTACCCATCTCGAACCAACTCAAATTTATGCATTACGATGACACTCAATTTATTTCAATCCACCCAGAAGCACATCACTGTGGGAAGTCGTTAAAAATGCATGGGGCGAGAAGAGGTGATATGTTGAGAGGAGCTGACGAAACGAACCGATTGACAAAATTACGATGAAGGAAACATATCACTGCAAATTCAAAACGTTCTTCACGCAAATTGTACAATTAGTGCACAAGATCTTTTGGTGCACATGAATACTAATTACGGTACGCGTATGGAATACAAATCAGATAATCGCTTATCGAAAAATAGTGTTTTTTTTCTTGAACAATTTTAGGCTCTAGTGACATTTGTCCAAATCAAGATTCTCAAAATTTTTTAAATTATGATTTCAAAATTCTCCATATCAGTATGGTTCTTTTCATTTAATTGATGCGCGCTAGCAATTTTTTCTTTCGGGGGATTGTTAAACATTGAAATTCTTTAAAAATTCTATTCATACCATATGACACTTTAATGATCTTCTGACAACTAAAACTCTGGATGGAACCGCCTGCACGATTATGTCATCGCTTTATGCTTGAACAACATGAAAATCATACGAGATTATTAAAACAGGCATAATAGATTGAGCATAGCCTGACTTGAACCTTCCTCTCCTTCCATCACATCTACAAATTTGCTGTCCGAGCTCAACTGCACACTCATGTGGGCGGAGCTCTCCAATAACAGAAGCATACGAAACATAAGAGGCAGGGCAACTGTCAGGGTGGATCTCGGCAGAGATGCATTCAACATTTCAGATTGTGAGTTGAACATGCTCCAATGGCCATTAGGTTCTGCGTGGAAAACTTTTGTTTAGGATCTGTTTGAAGGATGCGTTTTGATGTTGAAATTTATTATTCATATGCTCACTTTCACACTACACCGAGCACATCATGCAGCTTTTAGGTTTCTAGAAAAGATAATCGTTTTTGTTTTTCAAATAGTTTGAAGAGATTGCAAACGAATGACAAAACTATTCTTAATTGACCCTGATTTCAGTGGACCCTAAATCCCATCGGGCATTTCTAACTCTTGTTCAATCAACGAGTAGTTTGTTTTCTTTCTGTTTTCCTTAAATTAAGAAACTAGATTTCTCATTGAATTGCATTCAGGAAAATATCGGAACTACTGCACCTTTCAGAAAATGAGCACTGAACATGTATCAAACATGTATTCTGTAGAGTCTTTGCTTGCTACTGTAGATAAATCCAGCGTTTCACCAGCAGGTATTCCTTTTTATAGACTTTGATTTTGATAATCGTTCTTTAAAGAGAGCCTTGATGATAGAAGCGAACTTTTAATATCTGAAGAGCTACTGGCTTGCTGGCAAAGGATGGCTGCAACTATATCTTTGCAGCAAAAGCTGTTCATGTTTCAACAAGGTTAATCTTGATTGTTTTATTTATAGTTTCGTTGTTCCAGCAATGCGCACACCTAGTGTAAACACTTTCTCTCTTGGTTTTGTTAACGCTCCTGGTTTTTGGCAACAGTACCTACGAAATATGAGTGCTGGATTAGTGCCTAGGAATCCAGATTCTCCTCCAGGTTTCATTTTTTCTGACATTTTTTTCGCGTTGAACAATCAAACAAACAATTACAGTATTCAAAAAATCCCCATCTCCTCTGGCCGAACTTCGACCGTTTCACTGTCAGAAATGCACAAAAACGTTTTCTTCTTCTGCTGCGCTTGAGGTACTAACCAGGGAAATTCTTTTCACGTTGTTTTCAGCAACATCAACAAGTGCATAATAGTGATAAACAGTTTGAGTGTAAGCAATGTGGGAAATCATTCAAGAGGTGTGTTTTTTTTTTGAAAATTGTTTATCGAATAATCTCTGATACAAAAATAAATTTCAGATCTTCTACTTTGTCAACTCATCTTTTGATTCATTCCGATACAAGACCATACCCATGCGAATATTGTGGAAAAAGATTTCATCAGAAGTCAGATATGAAAAAACACACTTACATACATACAGGTCAGTTCTAAGAAAAATTGTACTTTAAATTTTGTTTCAATCTGTGATACTCAGTCTTCAAGTTGCTAGATGAGTATCCTTGTATCCTGAGCGAGCGGAGTATCTCTTTCTAAGTATGATTGATGCCTCCATTTCCATCGTTCCGCAACACAAATCAAAATTGAATATCAAGTAAAGATGAAATTAAAATTTCTTCGACCGCTGACATATTCAAAACAGGTCACAGTTATGTGAAATGAAAACTTTTTCTGACTTTGAAAACAAATTGAATCGTGTGTGCTTGACATTCAAAATTGTAAAGTGTACAAACCGACATTTAAGCGTGTAGAATCACTTAAACTCCTAAAATAGATTACAGCCTTTTTCAAAATTAGGATGTTTGAAACATGAGCAGGAACGAAAAGCAAATTTTTTTCAGTTCCTTTGTTTTTTTTAGGTGAAAAACCTCACAAGTGTACGGTGTGTGGTAAGGCATTCAGCCAATCTTCAAATCTGATCACACATACTCGAAAACATACTGGATTCAAAGTAGGCTATCATTTTAATCTTTCAAAAGTTAAGTTTATTCCATTTTAAGCCGTTTGCGTGTGATGTTTGTGGACGCACTTTTCAACGGAAAGTTGATCGACGACGGCATCGGGAGAGTCATCATCCTGGTCATCCAGAGGAATGTGGTTAGTCATTTGAAAATAATTAGAACAATCGAATAGGCTCCATGTTCTTTTCATACCGTACCTTGTCACCTAAATCATCACCGTAACAATTGCAGTGAATGCTTCTCAAATTTCATTGGATCTCTCCCCGAAAGGATACATGACACCACCGACTAGTGGTGGGTATCTTGAGTCTTCTGATGAAATTTTCAACGCGTTCAGGTTTGTTGACAAATAAAATAGTGTCCCAATGAATTTATATGTTTAAAGATTGCCAGCAGACATTTTAAAAATGCAAAACGAATTATCTGAAGAAGCGGAAGACGAAGAAGAGAAAGTTCTGAATCTGAGCGTTTCATGATCATATACCTTTTTTTATTTCAAAACTTCTCATCACTCCTAATTTCTGTTTTTCAACACCGATCTCAGAGATGAAAAATTATAGACTTCAATATCAAACGAACCCCTATGTACTGATTATTGTTTACACCGCATATGGTCAGTTTGTTGCAACATATCTTGGTCTTATGAAAATTATTTTTATTGCCAACTTCTGTGAAATCCATTTGCATTGCTTTCGAATAAACTTGCAAACTGCTTCCGGTAAACTAATCAAAAATGATATATTTCAAAATTCCTTTAAAAATTTTGATTTTAACGGCAACATAAACTGAAAGGCATAACACACATTATAAGTAAAAAAAGATTAAAAGGTCAGAAATAGACAACACCAAAATTAGGTCATTTCTGTGACTAACGAATGGCGTAACCTAATCACAAAGCACCTACCGAAAGCTACAAAACCGTGGTGTTGAAGGATTTTCTGACTGATGCAGTGCAAGTAATTAGTTAGAAAATGAAAACGTTAGTAGAAAAAAACATAAAGGTTTTGTCGAAAAAGTGGTCGGATACTATTAACTTGAACCAGAAGAACATTGATAAAATTTTCAAACTATGTATGCGTTTTCTATTATCTGTCACCTCGCTTTCGAGTTTGCTGTGTGACCCTTCAGTAATTTCAAACGCTCAAATAAATAGTTGAAATTTGTTCAATCTGTATAAAAAAGTTGATATGTAAATCAAACTTCAAAAAAACGGGACTTCCCTGCAAACTATAAAAAAACATGTGAACGCGTAATAAGAAAAAATCATGGTTGTTCTTAGAAATTCTACCATCTGAAAAAAATGATTGAAACTCTTGATCTGAAATTCTTTCTTACTATCATCTTATCTTACTATTACTAATTGACAAATTCTAAGGTTCTATGACACGTTGTCCGAAAAACTTCAACTTTTTCGGCGACGACGGGAACAGTTCCCCGAAAGTATTTTCAAATCTGTTCATATTTTGATTCTAGACCCTCCGGAAGGTGCTTCATGCAAAAACACTGTTGTTCAGTTGCTCTGATATTTTCAGTCTCCAGCCACCTACCGAGTAGGTAAAAATTTCG
>LR538660.1:761691-775473 GCA_900536315.3 Caenorhabditis becei
GGACCAAAAAAGTCAGGGTTCCTTCCTCTTTATCGTACACTTATAAAAAGTCAGGGTGAAATACAGACAATCAAACACGTATGGCTTTGGCGTGACGTCTTCAGTTTCAGAATAACTAGATTCTGGGATTCAAAATGGTGAACTGCCGCGCTTATGGGTTGGCGACGGCCTGGATTGATGTCGGCTGCATTTTCAAGTTGGGTCTGCGGTAGCAGGCCGGTGCCCGGTTTTTAGCATGTTTTTCAGTTTTCGTAGCAATCGGATCACAATGGAAGCCGTACGGGCTCGAGGGGCGATTGTGCAACCACCCTCACGAAAGTTTCAAGGCTTACAGAAAATGCCTCTTAATCGAAAATAACAGTACGATTAGTACTAGCAAAATCAACTCTTGCTGTGATGAACGAATTGAAGTCGGATTTTCGGTAGCTTTTGATGCCTTTAGTAAGTGACTGTAATTTAAAAAACAGAGAAAAATCACGAGAAAAAGCAAAACATTGCCAAATCATTAGACCTCTTTAAAATACAGTTCAATTGCGGCTGGGCTAAATTCAGTTTTTTTAAATTCGATTTTAAATTTCGGTCTTTAAAAGGACCGAAATTTTTTTTTGAATTCCAAAAAAAGTCAATTTTTCGGTTTTTGAAATTTTTATTCGGCGTGAGCATTTTGTGAAAATCTAGAAACTTGACAAAACATTTTTTTATAAGCCCCCATCACAAAAAAACGTTTTCCAAATTGTTTTGAGTAAATATGAAAAAGCCGATTTCGGACTTTTCGAGCAGCTACAGCACACTTGCACCAACTTGTGAATTTCACACTGCAAAAGTTTTTTTCCCCAAAATTCAGCATGTTTTGACCAAAGTGGACTTGAACCCAAAACTACTTGCTTCCAAACGGCGCCGCGCGCCGCTGCGCCACGTTGCTGCCACGACACCGAAGAGTCGAGAGAGTATAGGCGCGCGCGCCCACTCGCGCCCTCTGAAAGTTGTGAAATTGAGAGGAGTAAGTTACAAAATGGTCCCGTTTGGGGCTCTGAAAAGCTTTTTTGGCAATCTGTTTCGCTAGGCGGGTAGTTTAGATTATGAGCAGGCTGAAAAATAAGTACGCAGGCTGGAACTTTATTTTTCGCCAAACCCCAACAATGTGTGGAATGACTTCAGAATTTCGCTGGGAAATTCGACGGAAATCGATATTTCGGCCGTTCTAGAACAGCTAGACGGGAACCCTTACAGGGGAAGATAGTACTCAGGGTGCCTAATAACATATCCAAGACCGGGCCTGATCGGTTAATTTTTGGCCAAACCCCAACGATATGTGGAATTAGCACTAGCCGCCGATTTTCGTATAACTGAAATCCACACATCGTTGGGGTTTGGCCAATTCGAAATTTCCAGCCTGCGTACTTGTTTTTCAGCCTGTATAGGTCCTAGAGCATCTCCTCAAAAATTTTTGACTCGGTGCGAGTCAAATTGGCTGCGCTACACTGGTTTGAAGGCAAAACTACAGTAACCTGATTGCGAAATCGGGTAAATTTGATGTGCAAGCTTTTCGCGGGCCGTAGGCGCGCAAATTTTTTTGCGAATTCAGCCTGTCAAAGCTATCGAAAATAAAAATCCAGCGTGTTGAAAAAATTTTTCACAAACTAGGTGCAAGTGTGAGCTACAGTAACCCGGAGCAGGAGAGCTCGGACCAGATATTGTGCACATAGCCTACTGTGGGTCCATACTACATGTCTATAACAAAATCTGTTCCCAAGGCACGCGTTGCTCGAGTCTTTTGGAGAACATGTTATATAGGATGAAAGAGGATCCTCTGCTGAGTACAAACCTACTTTCAAAATTTGCTTATGAAAAGTTTATGTGGGTCAACTACCAATTTTAAAGATGAAAACCGTAGTAAACATGACGTGAAAATGGTCTTTTTGCCGTTTTCACGACATTGGCCTACAGATATGAGCGCAACTCCCCAGTTCGGCCACCATTTCGAAATTTTGACATTCCCGGCGTTTTGCGTGCAATGGGCCGCGTTTTTATGCCTTATACCCCGAGGGTAAATGGGAACATTTTTCCGGATTCTTGATCTATGTTTCGTTTATCTATTATGCGTTTTCGGGTGTGTGTCACCTAGCACTCGGTTACGGTGTGGGTCCCGCGCTTTCACAGCGGCAGGCCTGATTTTCCGAATTTTTGGGTCCATTGAAAAAGCGTGGCGACTTTGAGAAATCCGGTTTTTTGCGGAAAAAAAAATTTCAGCTTTTTGAAATCTGAAAAAAACAGAGAAATGAGCGGAAAAAAATTAAAAGATAAACAGAGAAAATCAACAACATGATGAACAAAATTAGTTCAATCTGTTTTAAGCTTAATTTGTCTAGTAGATTTTTCTTAATTAACATATATTCTCCAGATATTGGAAGCATGGTGCCACGAATCGATTCCATTATACAACAGTTAAACTCTTGAATTTCTATGCAAACACATTTTCTTAAAACGTTTCCTGGTGGAATCCCAAGTGATGTTTTACCTGGCATGACGATTGGCACAAATGATCAACACTTGGCGGTTTCTGTGGAGTGATTTAAAAAAAATTCAACCTCAAACATATTTTTACAGAAAATATTCGGTAGTTGTAAAAAAAAAACAACACTCCATTCGAGTCAGACAATCAAATGCTACATTCAATGCAAAGACTCTGGTCTTTCCTAGTGCATGAAGACCACCTTCAGGAAATATTCATAAAATTCATATTTTCTCATACAAGCATAATGGTACTCATTTCTGAAGACTTGATTGTTTTTACTTCTTTCTAGGAACAGCCACAAGACAATGTAGACAGTGTTATGACTAGCATAGAAAACTCTCAGAACCTGCCAGAGACTTTCAAAATCATACAGAGGGACAATGATCCAATAATTGCGTTTTCATGCAATCAAGACAACGATGGACAGATCGTTGTGTCAAATGGAAGAGAGCTTCAAGAAATGGACATGTCAGAAATTTTTAAAAATCAGTATGACCAAACTTCATGGATGTGGAATCGAGCTGAACTCGATGTAAACCTTTGTAAATACAGAATATGCATAATCCATTTCATTATCTTCATTTCTTAAATGTAACTTTAGATGAGTAATATCAACAACAAAAGAGACAATATACGAGATAACGATGATCATCAGATTTTCACTGGAACAAACACTCAGAATTTGAAAAATACAAACATGGTTTGTTTTTTTTAAAGCAAATGCAAAATTACCGTAAAACCTCTATTAGAAGAGCGCCTCTAGTAGAAGGGGCCTTCAATAGAAGGGCCCTTGGAGAAGCCTCCCGGGGAGTATCCTTAGTGACCTACAGTGCCGGCCGGAAACATATTTAAAATCCGTAATTCGAGCCTAATTTCCGTTTAAGGTGTCGGATCGACCTGAAATTTTTTTCACATATGTACAGTAGTCGAAGAAACATATTTAAAATACAGTTAGAGTTGGATTTGAAAAAATTAAAATTTTAAAATTTTTTTTCTGATTTCGGTGAAAACCCGATTTTGAGATTTTTTGCTCCAAACATTTTTTTGAGCAGGGATGATAGGATTTTTACTCGCTCTTGTTGAAAACTTGTTTTTGGACATGTAAGGCGTATAGGAAAAAAAAATTGGTGCCTCTCGGTTCACTTTTGATCCCACCTCATGATCCCAAAGATCAGGTACCGATAGTCTACTGCCAGCACAGCTTCACAGCACGGCACACTCGAATTCCAGAGTTTTGTTGGTTACCATTAGTCAAAATACGTTTATTGGACATGAGTGAAATTATTTCAACAATCTAAACCCGACTAACAATCAAAATCCGGTTCCAGAGTCCGATTTCGCACTACTGACATGCTGACTGATCCACCCTCTGATGACGTTCCGACGTGACCACGGCGGAGACAAAATGAATTCAGATGACTACTTGGTCAGAAAATGTGTCCAAGGTAGTTGAAAACAAGTTCCAATCATAATCTGTATCACTAAAGTTCTCTCCGCTGCTCCACAGGGGCTGGAACATAAGATATTCAAGTGAAAAGTTCAAGAAACATGAACATCGGACCAGTTCGGACCCTAAGTTTGTCGGAGGTTACCGATTTTGTCATTCCAACCTATATTTGAACATTTCTGATATATCTCTTATCTTTCCTGGTAGTCTCTATAATTTTCCGGGCTTCAGATCCCTTTTCTTCCAAATTTTGGGTTATGATGGTGTTGCTCTCGGACGAATCTGATGTTGCAGCCCCTGTGGAGAAGCGGAGGAAACTTTAATGATACAGACTATGATTGGAACTTGTTTTCAACTACCTTGGAGACATTTTCTGACCAAGTAGTCATCTGAATTCATCTTATCTCCGCCGTGGCCACGTCGAAACGTCATCAGAGGGTGGATCAGTCAGCATGTCAGCAGTGCGAAATCGGACTCCGGAACCGGATTTTGATTGTTAGTCGGGTTTAGATTTCTAATTTTCTTTTTTCATTTCTTATTTTTCAACATTTTTTGAATATTTTTGGTATTATAAATGAAGAATATTAACCTCCGAACAGATATGAAGCCATTGACAAATCTTGATCTCGAAGAGCTCGTAAAGGAGTTGAAAATAAAACATTTCCGCGGTGTTTTCATGAGAGACGCTCTCCCAGATGAAATACTTTCCCAGTAAGTCGGAATTGTGAATCTTGACTCAAGTAATAATAAGGGTACTCACTGGGTTTGTTATTCAAAAATAAAAAATAAAAGTTATTACTTCGATTCCTTTGGATTAGATCCACCTCATGAAGTTATCAAATATCTAAAAAATAATGGTAAAGAAGATAATACAATTGAATGCTCAACATTTCAAATACAAGATTTTGGTACACATATTTGTGGTTATCACTGTCTTCTAGTTTTGAAAATGCTTGAAACTGGCGATTTTCAAAAAGTTGTGTTATCTTTAATTTAAATTTTGTTGAGTATCAGTTTTAATCTCATATGTTTCATGAGCGATTAAAATCAACAAATGAATTATTTTTAAAGAAGATAATGATCATTTGAAGTAGTCTAATTGTCTCTATCCAGGCGTGTTTAGAGTGTGACAGAAGGAGACTTTCACTTTCCGTCTAGAAATGGGTTGGGTTGTTAGCGAGAAATAGGTTGATAGAATGGTTCTCTTCCTTCCTTTATTTCAATCTGGTGGCTGTACATAGTAACTACACATTATATTATTACATTAGAATCGAATATTATAAGAATTGTTTATATTCCCTCTCTAATAGTTGACTATCGCTGTTAATATTTGTTTCGCTGCACAATTCACACGTACTTCTATTACGTAAATGCATTACTACACTACTTATTTTCAGGGGAATATATGAGGAAAATACTTGCCATTTGTCTCAGCCTTGCGACCCATTTACATGCAGGTATGACCACCATAATAATTAGAATAGACGGTTGCAAAGATGCATATGTCATGTGCTTAACTAAATAAGGTGTCTACATGAACACATACATACACTTGTATCTTTCAGGCAGCACCAACAATGCTACTTACTTCTCTACATCAACGGCTTCTTCGCTAGACAGCTCTATCTCCTTTCTAGAGGCGACCGCTCCATCTTCAGCCTTTACCATAGACGAACAGTTGGCTAAGATAGCTGATATCTGCCTGACCCTTCGAGAGCACGAGCAGCTAACGGGTGACATTCTTCGACACGGAATGGCGCGAATTTTCAATGTAAATTTGGTGAACGAAGCGCAAGCTGTCATTGGTCTTGAGGAGCTACGTGCTGTGTTAGGCTTTGCCCCACCCGGGAATTGGACAAACTATAAGGAACCCAGCAGAGAGGAAATCGCAGCCGCCCTCACTATCGAAGAGTACTACGAGCTAAGGGAACCACGCAGTAAGATGCGTAGTCTTGATAGCACGCTATTCTTTGAGAAGAATTTCCCTCCCGCCATAGCGTTCTTGGACATGAGAATGCCAGCCATTCGTGCCATTTATCGACTTAAGTTTGAAGAAATCCGTCGTCATCATGGTCCAAAAGGGATAGCAGACAGGAAAGAGATTGATCGCATGCTTGAAGATTTTCGTACCACTTCTCTCCGTATCGACCGTGCATTTCAACAAATCTTTCTTAGAAATTCTCTATGCCTGCTAGCTAAGGGAATGCTTCACAATTGATAAGATTGTTATATGCATAATACATTGTAAATTGTTTACTAATATATTTTATAGCGGAAATAAATGCTTTTATCGAATTTTTATTTCTGCACGAATTAATATCAAAATTAAAATTGAGTCAAAGTAACAGATGGATCAATTCATTCCTTGTCAGCTAATTACTTGCAGGCCATAACTTTCTCACAAACTTTTCTAACCTCCAGCTGAAATGTATTGATTTTAATATTTATAACAACAAGTAGGAAATACCGTTCCACGGAACATTTTTCCGACAGCGCCAACGATATCCACAACGTCGAGGAACTCTGAACGGCATTTTAAAGGAGCACCAACGCACAATATATCGGCAGCTGCGTTGTTTAGTTTTTCAATCGGGTCCTTGAAAAGCTGAAAGAAAAAGAATGGATTTATTGACTTCATTTGACAAAAAAACATGCTCACTCTGATGATGACGTTGAACATCGTTTCACAGCTTTTGCAACTGAACACGTTACTCGGTAATTCGCGATCGTCTGCATCACTAAACACGGTTTTTTTTATAGGAATGAGAAGCACCGCTAATTGTGACAAACGACTTACGTGTCATTGCACATTCTCAACACGTGGGCGCATGAGAATGATCTACTGATATTATCTGTTTTTCGCGGAAAAATCATTTCGTTCACGCTGTTTGCCACGCTCTTAGCCGAGAGAAACAGTGTCAAACAGGTCATCTCCGTTTCAGAATTTTGTGCGCAAATATGATTGAAGAAGCGCTCGGCGGCTTCCCATGCGAATCTCATGTTCTATAATGTTAAATACTTATAAAAATGTCCAAAAACAATTTCTTAAAAAAAATAATTACCGAGCCGGCGTCAGCAAGGGCTGCGGGACACTTCTTGCAGTCCGGAAAACTAAAAAAAATAATATTAAAATAAAATGATAGAACTATAGAAAGCGGAACTCACTCAAACCACGAGCACTGCGCTCCGACAAAGCACACAAGAAGCAGCGTCACCTTCAACATGTTTGGTTGGTGGGGACAACTGCCGCTCAAGCCTTTTATGAGCTTTCGATTGTGCAAAGGTTATTCTGTTTATACTGATAAAGTTTCTAGCTGTCCATCACAATGCATTCCAAAGTGCCTGCCAATCCAAAATGAGTCTCCTGATCGCCTGATTTTGGTCTTCATATGCAATGCTTCAATCATGTTCTTTATCAGCCGCAAAATTCTGTGCTTGAAATATGTTAGCTACAAACTAGAAGCACACAAAGCGAAGCAGCATCACTCTCTTCAAGAATAGATAAGAAGTAGATGGTTCATGAATCTGCCAACAAAATGGGTGCACGGAATAAAAAAGCAAAACAAAAAAAGGAAGAATATGAAATAAGAAAAAACATTATGGCAAAATTTCTTTTGTAATCCAAACGTTTCCATATGCCATTGTTGAATGGCTATCTTTAATTATACATCGTTTATGTTCTGCTTGAAGTTTATCATTAAGAGCAATTTTATTCTGACACTGTGTATACAATTGGTGTTTCACAGATCTAATATTATACTGCTGCTTTCTAATAATCTTTTTATTGAACAAACAATCTCTATAATCATCAACTTTTAGCTCATTTTTCACAATACACTTCTTGACACCTTTACACTTTTTCTTTTCTGGTTCTTTAGGATCAAGTACTTCATAGGCATATTGTTTTGGTTTGAGAGCAACTAATTCAGTCATAATTTTTCCATTTAGTTCATCTTTGAACTTTCCAACAACTTTTTTATTTTCTTGTGAGTATAGCACATGGTCTTCCGGATAATCACTGAAATCGAAGTATCTTTGAAATAAGAAATCTATTTGAGTGTCTTTGTAGACATCTTCAGTCTTGATGTCATATATGAGACTGTCAGTATCTTGATAACACAGCTGAACATTTTCAAATCCATACTTCATTTGCATGATATTGTAATGATAATCGTACATCAAATACTTACTCAACTCCAAGATAGCGAAGCCTACGTAGATAGGTTTATCAAGAACAATATTAGATTTTTCCATTTCTACAGCTACTAATTCTTGATTGTACATGATTGCTCTTTTATAGTTTGGTTTAGTAGCTAACTTGACTATTTTATCTTCATCAGTAATTAAACGTACATCAACTCGTTCTCTAACGTTTTCCATAGTTTTTCCGAAAACCGAGTTATTCATCAGTTTGAAAAAATCCTTCTCAAAATCATTTTTAGCGTTTTTCCTGAGATTAGTATTAAGTTCTATATAAGGAGCTAACCAATAAGATTCATTAAATTTGATAATTCTTCTAATTTTCTTTAACTTCATTCCTTGTTCTAAGCACTGCAGTAAGTTTTCATAATGAATCACATATTTTTCTTTGTCAAATAGAGTATTGCATAACTTCCTTTGAGTTCTGATTTTTGCATTTTCTGGACACAGTGGAAAATCATTATGTCTTGAATGTAGTTCTTTTGGATACTCCAGATCTACCTCAAAAATACAACCTTTACCATGACTTTTTAATCTTTTTATATAATCTGTTATACCACTATTAAGAATATCAAAAAGAGAATGATTTTCAAACTCAATGTTTCCCGTAGGTATTTTTTGACACATTGCCCAACCATACAAATTATTAGCGTCTAAGTACATCAAGTAATTTGATGGAACTGAAGGATCAAAATTCGGAGTGTATTTATTATTTGCTTTTGAATATCTTTTGACAGCATTAACCATTCCACCTCTAATTCCTTTTCAATCATTAGGTATTTCTCTACATCTTGAAGTACTTTTAATTATACTTTAGTCTTTTTTAACATTGCATCCCAAGCTAATCCCGGACTTGTCTAATACCAGCAAGGATCAAGTTCATAAACCCGAAGACTCAAGTCTCTCAAATTCTCAAAAACATCTGCCAATAGTAGGACATCATTGCTCATATAAATTCTAGTATAATCTCTCAAGTTAGTGCAATTCATTTTGTTCCAAACTAATTTAGCATAAAGATAATCCTTTTGAGAACACTCCTTACTATTAAGCTTATCATAAAATGAAGAATAACTCGGAAGCCTTACTTCGTTATATTTTTTGAAAGAATCCATGTAGTCATATGGATAAACTCCTTTTTTCCGCATGATTTCAAATACATCATTACCTTGGGTAGAGTAATAATTTCTAGAAATACTCATCTGATCATTACTCAAGTATCCAGCGAGTTTATCTAAT
The DNA here is from genome assembly GCA_900536315.3 of Caenorhabditis becei. Taxonomy (NCBI): domain Eukaryota; kingdom Metazoa; phylum Nematoda; class Chromadorea; order Rhabditida; family Rhabditidae; genus Caenorhabditis; species Caenorhabditis becei. The sequence goes on from LR538660.1 coordinate 771,090, forward strand.
GAAGATGGCATGAAAGAGAAAGAATCGAGAAATCTAATTTCGCATCTGTTGTAAAAATTTCTACTTTCAGAGGGAAGATGATAACTGAAGCTTATAAACTTTTCAGTGTTGCTAGAAATGTTTTTGATATCAATTCCATAATCTTTCAAGAATTTAGTACTTTCGGGACAACCAATAATAATATGAGAATCATATCCTTTAAGATTGTGAAAGAAAACTGGAATGAATGTATTCTTTCTTTTCAATATGTTGCATGCTCCACATAATGGGTTCTATATTCTCCAGTCCAATGATCATGATCTTTCACTTTAGTCGTTTTCATTTCTTTAGAATCATACTTTATTAAACAATTAGGACACTCCTTGCTCTTATCAAAATTTGTCCATTCTTCTTGAGTTAGTTTTCTCATTTTCTTAGTATATAGGAAGACTCATAATTTCTTCTGAGATTTTAACAATATACTTGTTGAATTCTAAAGCAGCGTTGTGTCCTATATATTTCTTCAATTCATATATACTCTTTGTATAAGAATCTACTACAACTACACAAAATCCAGATGCTATATGTTTTCCAACATCATTAGTCCAAGATCCATTTGGATTATTAAATTGAGTGCTATAGTTTTTTATTATGCTTTCAAAGTCTGCATAAATGACGAATCTGTGTATTTGAGTTTTGCTTATGTTTTCGAGTTTAATGGATTCTTTTTTAGATAATTTATGCTCCACGGGCTTATTTCTACCGCAATCTTCAATGTGGTTATTATAACTTTTCCAATTATTATAATAGTGATGACATCTAATGCAAAACATTTTTTGATGTTCTCCTCTTTTGTTAAGTAACTTATTAAGATTTTTGATTAAGGAATAATGAGAGTTTCCAAGATCATTTTGGTGATAAAGTAAATTAATGACTTTATTTTCACTAGTATCACTAGAGTTTCTCCGTGAAGGTCGAAGTCTATTTATTATACCATTTTGGGTACATTCAAAAACATTGACGACAAGGTCATTCATCTTTTCAAATTTATCAATATCTTTGATTTTCATGGGAAATTCAAGTTTATCAAATTTCAGTTCATTTTTATATTTTTCGTATTTTGCAACCCTTTCTGCATGGCGATCAGCAGGATGCAGATGAGCCAACACAGACCACATAAAACACTTATTGTCATTATTCTTGATATTTTCCACAGCTTTCTTATTTTTAATCCATCAAGGTAGTTCGATATAAGCAGAACCACTAGCTGAATTACAAATAGTTTGATTCATTTGAAGATAATTGATTCTTGAAATAGTCCAACCTGATCCTCGTGCTTGTAAGTTCTCCATGTTTAATAGTAATTCTTGACAAGCTTGTTGATAATACTCACCTCGATCTTCACCAATACACAATTCTTAAGTTTCTGATCTTACAGCAAGGTTTTCTACCACAGAGTCTTTCTTTTGTAGGAATTCTAATTTTAATGATATTTTGACACTAGTATCACTTCGAATATCATTGATCACAAAATTTTTGTTCTTTTCAAAGAAAGAATGTATAATTTTTGTGATAATTTTCATATAATATTCGATTCCTCCTTTTTCGGATTGGTTCATTTGTAAATGTTCTCTAATAAATGTCAGAAGTTCTGAGGTACTAAGAGATCTTAATTGTTGTAATTTAAGGATTCTTTTACTTTTTACACCTCCGGACATTATATCAAGAAGTTTAATGACTTCTTTACGAAGATCATCTTTTGACATTTTTTCGAAACGATCCATTTTTCTCAGAAGTAATTAATTTTTCAAAATCTTAGAAGGATTCAACACTTCTTTTTAAATAGAAAAAATTTTTTTAAAGAAAAATTCAAATTTCGGATTCAGCGAAAGTAATTTCTTTAAACTTCATAATGAAGTCAATCATTTCTTCTTTTCTCATAGTTTGGATTTCTTTGGATTTGAGAATGTATTTTCTCAATTCACTTCCAATCATTGCAACTTTTCTACGAACTTCATCTCTTTTCGTTTTCTTTAGATCTTCTTCACCTAAAGGAAGATTTTGGAACTCTACTTCTTGAGTAATTTCTTCCATTTATTAATACAATAATTTTTTATAATTAAATTACTTTTTCAAAAAATGCCTTCTGTCGATGAAATCTATGATCCCAAGAAAAGAAATGAGATAGTGAATAATTTTTTGAAAAATAGAAAAGAACAACAAGATTGTTACAAATACGTTATAAAACATCCGGATTCAACAGTTCAAACTTATTTCAGCTCAAAAAAAAATCAAAAAAATTTTCGAATTTTCAACCTTTTTTGATTGATCAGATAATCAGTGTTTTTGTAGATTTTCTTTATCAGAATCAATGTGAAGTGATGTGAAAACATTGCCCGACAACAGTCAGGTTGAGTTCAGAACTTCTCCCGCTCAAAATTTTGAGAAAACGTGAAAATTGGCGAAAAACGCCGTTTTTTCCAACTTTGGAGGGCTAGAACTTGTAGTTGAAAATACTTTCTGGAGCTAAATTTTACATGAACGTTATAAAACCAACTCCGGCAACAAACTAAACCACTTTTGGTCTCGAAAAAAAATAAAAAATGTTCAAAAGTAGGGGGGTCCTATTATTATGGAACAGCTGCAGAAACGGGTCATGTATGTCCTGGAGCTGGGAGAGGACCGATCACCGAGAAAACTTGGGTGTGTTAGTTTCAGGGCAAGTGATGAATAACTGCACTCACACATTTTTTCTATCTCTACTGAAGTTCCAGACTGACAAAATATAGGGGGGTCCTATAATTTATAACAGACTGTAGTTCAAACTCTTAATTTTTTTAAAGGATTTCAAAGTCCTTCACAACAACAACAAATTTCACAAAGTACTCCATTGAAGCAAATCCAAAATAATCCAAAAAATACTCAAAGTCCAAGTGTTAAAGTTTCCAACCTAATTGCAACATATCTTCAAGATCCTAGAGATAAAAGTAATGCAGGATATTCAATAAGGTATAATAATGAATCAAAAGGTTATTCAATTGGAAATAAAGAAATTACTTTCAATGATAATACAATGGAAATCAATAACTTACTTTACATTTTAACACCAGGTCTAATGGAATTACTAACTAAAAATTCTCCAGATCTCAATAAAATTAAGAATGATGATACTCAAAATTATCGAGAAATCTTACTTTGTTCAGATGCACTGTATCAAAAATTTGATAAAAGTAGTAAAAGATATACGTAATGCTGATGCAAGTGATGAATGGAAATTCATAAAAGATAATTATTTTACTTCTAGAACTCAAAGTAGTTCAACAACTACAGGAAGTTCGATTAATCAAACAATAATTTCACCAAATCTGAAAGATTCAGAAAAGTACAACTTTTTACCTGAAGATATTAATGCTCTTATGGATTCATTAATATTATCAGTAGGTTCTTATCAAACTGGTAACAATGGGGAATTCAACAAGATTCATGCTATTTTAGATGAATCAATTCGTAGAAAGAAGATAAAAAAGAAAGATTTACCAAGTATTTATTTAGGTATCGGTCTCTAACCAAAAGCATTTTTCAAATGGGTATTGGATTGTGAAGATCTTCAGGATTTTGGTTTTTCACTTCTCGAGGAAGTTTGCTGACGTTGAATAATGTTATTCTCTTTAGTTGTTCCTTTTTTAACGTAAGCTCTTGAAACATTTGGAAAGTCTTCTGAAACACTAACTCTTTTAAACTTATCACTAAGTGTATCATCTATATCCAGATCATTGAGAAACTCTAGACATTCTCTATTTGTTAATGTTTTCTTATTCTTTAAGATGCATTATCTGTAAAACCTGGACTTTTAGTGAAGGGGCTTGGCACTAGCGCCGAAAGTATTTCAGATTGGGACTATACTCGGTCCATACATGTATATGGTTGACCTTTTTCGAAAAATGGTACCAGTTTGGTCCTGTACCGTCCCCCCTGTCCAGGGGGTGTCAAAAACGACTTTTCAGGTAAAAAAATCTAAAAAATTTGAAGTTTGAGCTAACTTCAAGAAAATTTTGGTGGGTGTTTGGGGTACCGAGGGAAGTGTACACAAAATTTGGTGACTCTCAAAAACCACTAAAAGTATGTTTTTTGACACTTTTTCAATTTTTTCTCAAAAATTTTCTACTCTTCCATATGGATTTTTTATTTTTGCCGTAAAGCCCTCCATTCAGCGGTCATTTTCGTTTTTTTACTTCCTCAAAAATGCTTGACCATCATAGAGAAAAATTTAACCAAAGTTGGAGCACTTCTTCTGAAAAGTGTCACCTCAAAAAATAAAATTTTTAATATGATTTTTCTGAGTACAGTGAATATAAGGGATCGATAGGAAATTCAATGCTGATCATTTTTGCAGTTGATCACTTTT
>LR538660.1:778006-815952 GCA_900536315.3 Caenorhabditis becei
CCGTGAGAGCGGATATCTCGGTGATTTTGTAAAATGATAAAAATAGCTTTATTGTGCAAATCAACATATTTGCAAAGTGACTGGTTCATCGAATATGTCAAATTTCTTTTTCCGAACAATATTCTCAGCTTTGGTGAAAAGATCCGGAAACCGAGAATCCTTGAAACCAATGAGAGCACAATCTGGGCTAAATTGATCATCGTCTTCTTCATTGAATCAAGAGTGTCCGCGAGGCCGACTGTCCATTGATAGAGACTCCTAGCGTTGGCTACGTAAACCGGGGAGTCACCATTTCCGTGCTCGGTGACTCTGAATCCTAGAGCGGTGGATCTGCAAAGAAGGACATCATCGCTTCGATCGACTCCGGAACTCCTTGTGTGTGTGGTAGCTCATACCCGCGTTCCCGCAAGAACGTACCCACTCGCCGTATCCGAACGAGACTATGGAAGTTAGAACGCAGAGGTTGAAGGCACTAAAGCGTTCATACTAATCATACACTAAAGCGTTCACACTAATTCTACAGCATATTCAATGTTGTTCAATGAGTGGGAGAGGTTTTCTCATGTGTGTTGCAGAGGCCCTGTGTCTTTGTTTGTTCAAAAGTGTTATGGACTCTGACATCCCTGGTTATACCTTGGATGTCTATCCCCAACCTTCTCGCCCAAAACCCACTTTTTCTCCCACAAATGCCACTGCTTTAGACGAGAAGAGCGAGAAAACCAAAAAAGAGAAGAGCGAGAAAACCGAAAAAGAAAAAAAACCGATTCTCGGTTTCCGGATCTTTTCACCAAAGCTGAGAATATTGTTCGGAAAAAGAAATTTGACATATTCGATGAACTAGTCACTTTGCAAATATGTTGATTTGCACAATAAAGCTATTTTTATCATTTTACAAAATCACCGAGATATCCGCTCTCACGGTGTCAAGCAAGGTCAGGACGGACAGCTTCGCGAAAAACCCGTAGAAATACGGGGGAGACCGGGAGTTCCCTCCAAAGGGGAGAGGGTAGGCCTAAAAAACCTTCTCTGTGTCTATGTACATCCGAGCACCTTGTCGGAGACGATCCGAACGTGCGGGCCTGAACTTTGCGGCGCGGGTTGTCAATCACCCTCTTCGTGTGCGCCTCTACCCGACGACCAAGGACTCTTCGGATGTGAAAGCTTATAGTTCAGAGTCACCGAGCACGGAGTCGGGGGCTTTCCGGCCCGCGTAGCTAAAACTAGGGACTACTAGCTCTAGTCCGTCGGCCTCGCGGACACTCTGAAACCGTGCACGGAAACGGGGAAGGAGGATGCCGGAGGCGCCTCCAAAGGGTAGGAGGGCACGTAGGGCTCTCGGTAGATGTCGGACTGATAAACCTCCTGATACCGAGAGTTCGAAATGCATGAGTAGCTTAGCAACCACTCACTTTCTCGACACACAGGCCTAACTAAGAAAGACGACTCCGCAAAGATCTCAAATGACCCGTGCACGGAGACGGTGATGAGTGAGATCTGGTGTGCCCTGTCATGGGGTCAGAGGGTCAGTAGGCTATCGGTTGGACAATAACCTGCGGGTTACTTGTGACCAGACCGAAGTTTATGAGTCAGCCAAAAAAACCTTCAACATCTGCGTTCTAACTTTCATAGTCTCGTTCGGATACGGCGAGTGGGTACGTTCTTGCGGGAACGCGGGTATGAGCTACCACACACACAAGGAGTTCCGGAGTCGATCGAAGCGATGATGTCCTTCTTTGCAGATCCACCGCTCTAGGATTCAGAGTCACCGAGCACGGAAATGGTGACTCCCCGGTTTACGTAGCCAACGCTAGGAGTCTCTATCAATGGACAGTCGGCCTCGCGGACACTCTTGATTCAATGAAGAAGACGATGATCAATTTAGCCCAGATTGTGCTCTCATTGGTTTCAAGGATTCTCGGTTTCCGGATCTTTTCACCGAAGCTGAGAATATTGTTCGGAAAAAGAAATCTGACATATTCGATGAGCCAGTCACTTTGCAAATATGTTGATTTCCACAATAAAGCTATTTTTATCATTTTACAAAATCACCGAGATATCCGCGTGTGAACAGACAAATTATATTCCTCGGAAGTCTTTGTGATTCAGTTTCTGTCACATTCGTTTCATTAAAACCGAAAAAATCTGATAAAACAATTTTAAAAAGTTGAAAAAACCTTAAAAATCGGAACATTTTCATGGGAAAAGTTTACAAAAAAAATTTTTCTCATGATGATACTGTGAAACATCCAGGATTATTTGCTAATCGTATATATAAACAGATAAGCTTCAAAAAAAAATGTTTCCAACTGGGTAACGAGGGGTCCAAAAGCTAGTAATTTTTGAAAGAAAACTTTGAGTCATTTTTTCTTCTATTAATAAAAGAGTTAGAAACTTGTGATCAAGACAAAAAACATGCGCAAATAGATGATTTGTAATTTGGCCTAAAGAACAGCTCAAAAACGCAATTTTGAACAAAGTTATGCTCGTTTAAAAAAAGTGTACTTATCTCGAGAAAAATTTTTTTTTAGAGAGTAGGTCATTTCAAAAATGGAATCTACCGGTTTGGTTTAGCATGTTTTTCAGTTTTCGTAGCAATCGGATCACAATGGAAGCCGTACGGGCTCGAGGGGCGATTGTGCAACCACCCTCACGAAAGTTTCAAGGCTTACTGACAATGCCTCTTAATTATCCAATTTGATATGCACGGCGCAGAGCGCCGCGCGGTCGGTGGACAGGCAGGGGTGCGCGGCGCTATAGGCAGGATGCACGGCTAACACGTTTAAGGCGGTGGTCCGATCTCGCTTGAAATAATATTTTTACGGAGAAATCATAGCTTTGATGTTGGGGGAAGGAGGAACGGAGCCGTAGGCGACAGTGTCCCCCGCCAAAAGCGGGAAAACCACGCGGTACAACCGCCTGGTAGAACTTATTAGGCAATGAATTTTTTCTTTTTAATTTCAAACCTTGAACAGAACAAATTGTATGAGGGTCATTTCACATATGAGCAAATAATTCGAAAATATGATGAGAAAAATCAGCTTGATCGCCAATGTTCCTACTATGCGTACCCCGCCAAAAATCAGTGAGCGATCAGACCACGAAAAATACGGCCTGGTGTTTCGAACTGGGGAACACATAACAATTTTAAGGTGTAGCTCTCATAAAACACAAAAATTATTATTAAATCATTCAAGATAGACAATCATCTGTTCTACAATTGTATAGTTGATCATTTTTCGCCCGGAGCATTTTTTTCCAGATATAATCAATACAGTGGACTGCAGATTTTGGTGCGCACAGTGGTTTGTCGCCTCCATTAGCAGACGGCTGTATCTAAATTCTGAAAGGTATACCAATTTCTGCCTTCTAAAATTAATTATGATTTTGTTGAACTGTTCAAATTCTTACCCAATTCCCTATACTTTTAAAAGATTCCTAGAGTATTCAGTCTGTTCGCGCTTTTCAATTGTTTTTTTCATTAATTTTCTATAAAAATGACCAGAGAAATGTCCGCTCAATAATATATACTGGCAATAGTGTTCTTAACTCATTATACTCGGAAAGAACAAACGGTGTTTCCGATGACCGATTCGCAGTAACTGTGCTCTATTGCACTCTCCAGTTCAAATGTTAACAGTAGTGTTCTATTTGTGTAACCCTTGTTCTTCTTATTAAAATAAAATTTAATTTGCAAATTTTCCTGTCATTATGATTGAAGCACAAAAACTAATTCCATCATTATATTGTTCATGAGTAAAAAGAGAATATGCAGGTGTTTGAGAAAAAAGAGAGCGGAGACTCACAGTACAAAACTTACGTCATATGTCGGCAAATGACATTATCAGTTAAATGAATCGTCACATTTTTAAGGTTCAGATAGAATTTCTTTTTGAAGTGTTTATAATGGAGTAAATTATTTTTTAAAGGTAGATTTAGACAAACTTTTTCACCCAAAACGACTTGCAATTATAGTTTTGTATATAAAATTATTCCAGAAGATTTTTTGAAAACCTATTTTACTTTTTAGTAATTTTGAAAATATATTCCCTTAAATTCTCCCTTTCCCTTGAATTCACTTTGATCATTATGGCGTTAGTTCATGTATTTTCGTGGTTCTGTTTGTTAGTGCTTCGAACTGTGCATAATTTCATCACTATTATTCTTCTGTTTTCTTGTACAAAAATACAAAAAGTAAACAATTTAGATGCCCTCAGACGACGAGGACATTTGTCTCCAACAATCTGGAACAGGTGTCTATGAGAATGTTGTTTATTCTAAAGAGTTTAATCACCCCAATCATTCCGAACAAGTCTATTTTTTCCAGAACAGCTAATCGCGCCAAGAGGTATTCGCTCAACAAAAACGAGAGAAAAACTATGGGTAGATACTCTGTTGCCGTTCAAAACATGATTCCAGTCAGAAGCACAAACTTGTAAGAGCTAATTCATCTTAAATAAAATGTTATTTAATAAGAAATGAAAAAAATGGGGGAAGCAGAATTGACGACGCAGGCCTTTTTTCATTTGTCACATATTCTTGGGTTTTTCCTTACTTGTTTCAAGCTGTGCGAGGGAAACTGAATCGAGAACAAGTTTGGGGATGCAGTTTTTATGACAGCTGTGGGCTCAATATGGCGCGGTTGGTTCAATTTAAAAAAACACAACAATGTTTTTTTCAGACTGGAAGTTTTGTGGGAAGAAGAAAAAAAATCAAATCCAAAAACACCTTCTCTTTTCAAAGTTATCTACAGGTATACTCAAAACATAAACTGGAAGTTAGTGACCGAATCAAATTTCAGATTTATCAGTACCAGACTGTGGTTCTCATGCGCAGTCTTTTTCTTCTGTTTAATTTTTGGATTCATTGGACCCACTTGTTTCATTAGACGCCTCATTGCTTTTGCGGAAAACCCTGAACGTGACGAAACCGAACAAATTGTGTACTCCTATGGAATTGCACTCGTGGCTGCCATAAGCTTTGTAGAATTTGCTAGAGTGCTGTCTTACGGAGCAACGTGGGCTGTTTCGTACCGGTTAGTTTGTGAGGATTGTCAAAAAATGACAAACTGCTCCCAGAACCGGTATTCGAGTACGAGGTGCTGTTCTTGCTTTTCTGTACAAGCAAGTTCTGAATTCAAAAGATCTTTGTGGCAAAACTCCATCTGATGTAATCAATATTTTTGCAAATGATGGACAAAGACTTTTCGATGCTGTTACCTTTGCTCCACTTGTTCTTGTTGGACCACTCGTCTTGGTTGGAGGAATTGGCTACCTTCTTCTAGTTATCGGTCGATGGTCGTTACTGGGAATTTTAGTTTTCTTCATCTTTGACGTCATTCAGGTGAAAAAGTTTTTTTGGGAAAATTCAATGGACGTTGTTTTTTCAGTTTGGTCTCGGAAAATCAATGGTAACATGTAGGAATTTAGCGATTGTGAAAACAGAAAAACGCATCAGCTTAATGGGAGAGATCATTCGATATATCAGAGTTATCAAAATTAATGGTTGGGAGGATGTTTTTTGCAAAAAAGTGAATGGTAATGATTTAAAAAAAATGAAGGCAAAGTGAAATTTAAGAATTTCGACAAGAAGAAAAAGCGCAAATACGAAAATCAGGCTATGCTCAATCGTTAGCTATTGCTTGTGGTCCAGTAGTTCCCGTCGTTGCCGCTATTCTAACCTTTCTCGGTGTGGTTCTGGCAGGAAATGATCTTCTTGCTTCCGATGCTTTTTCTGCAATTACTGTCTATTTTGTAATGCTGTTTGGAATCAGGATGATTCCATACGGATCAAGATATTTGGCAGAAGCTGTAGTTGCAATCCGAAGAATTCAAGATTATTTATTGGTATGAATTTTTCACAGTGAACGTTTTTCCTAAAAGAAAGTACAAAATGTTCCAAGATAATTTTGTTTTCATTTATTCCGAAACAGTTGGATAGAGCTTTTTCTTCTATTCGATAGTTCAGTAAATCATTTTGGCACACGTGGTTTGTGTGAGATGCTGCGAGCTCCAAAAATTTTAGTTCTGAAGAATGCAAGTTTGAAGTTCCGTTCCAACTTCTGCTTTCACTTAAGTTTTTTACGAAGTGTTTTTGAAAACTACTAGACCTGTCTGGTATAAAAAACAATCAGAAAACTTTTTAAAAAATTCAGAAACATTTATCCGAAAAAAAAATTAAACTTTTTTATACGGTTACGTGGCCCGGGGCCGAACCTTCTCGGAGAAAGAGTTAGCGTAGGTGACATAGTAACGGTTGTTCTACATAGATTAAATGGTGATCCCAAGGTCGTGAAAAATTGTGATCATTTTGCTCTGTCGCTAAAATTTTATCATTTTCCGAAGTAGAATCTGTTGTTTGAACAACCGTTTAACTGGAAACTCCTCTGTTTTCAGAGTTCTTCGTTCTCACAATTATCTTTGAATGTCTTTTAAGCAAAACCGACCTATTTAAATATGAAACATACAAATTTGCCAAAAAATTAATTAAACACCACCCTGCTGATTCATTATTGATTTTTTTTAGCTCGAACAATACACAACTTATTCGGTAAATCTTCCCGATGATGTTATACTATCTTGCGAAGATGCAATTTATACTTACCAACCAGAAAAAGAATCACGTAAAAAAACACTCAAAAAGAAGTTTATTTTACATGTTCCAGCATCTGAACGAAATACGAACGAACACGAACCAATCAATGTTAACCGCTCTAATTTTTCGATTACTTTTCAAAATATCTCGATTCGACGTGGAGAGCATGTTGCTATTATTGGTTCCGTTGGAAGCGGAAAATCTGCAATATTAAAAGCAATTTCTGGTCATGTAAGTTGTCGATCAACAATTTCGTTGGATTTGCTTTTTTTTCAGATGTTCACACATGACGACGCCATTTCTGTTGATCGTAGCCAGACTGCATTTGTTTCGCAAACACCATGGATATTCAATGGGACTCTCCAAGAAAATGTTCTGTTTGGAGACAAAATGAACACCGAGAGATACTATAAAGCTGTCAATAGTTGTCAGTTGACTGAAGACTTGTCAACTCTTCCCATAGGAGATCGTACCGAAATTGGAGAACGAGGAGCTACTTTATCCGGTGGTCAAAAAGCGCGTATTTCACTAGCACGAGCTGTCTTTCAACTGAAAAATCTTTATCTTCTTGATGACATTCTGTCGAGCCTAGATAAAAACGTAAGAAAAATGTGTTTCTTGGACTCATCAAACAAAAATTCAGGTCGCAAGCAAAATTCATGAGGAAGTAATTTGCAAGCTTCTGAAAAAGAAAACTGTTTTGATGGTCACAAACAATATGAAAGTACGCAAGCTTAAACACATAAATCAAAATGCAATTTATTTTCCAGATTTTATCATGCTTTGACAAAGTGATCCTAGTCGATTCAGGGAAAATTGTCGCTAGTGGACGTCATGATGATCTTTGTCTCCATAACAGTCTTTACCAAACGTTTGTGCAATCCTGTGAAAGTAGTCAAGAAACAGTTAATTATCTGACTAACGAAAGTAAACTGAAACAATCTGATTCTGATGCTCAAATAGACATCAAATCATACGAAAACATTAATAACGATAGAAATGAAGACCGACTTGTCAACGAAGAAGAAGACATGGGAAATAGCTCAATTTCTTGGAAAATATATATGTTGGTGAACTTCGTTTTTGAAACGTTTTGAAATTATTTCTAGGCGTTATATTCACGCTGCCGGTCATTGGCCTATTTGGTTATGTTTAATTGTTGGATTCATCATAAATGTGGTTTCTAACATTTTTTCGACATATTGGCTTTCTAGGTGGTTGAAAAAAGGACACGACGAAACCGTAAGTTGAGTGCATTTCTACTAAGATTTCGCCTGACTAGTTTCAGACATATACTATCAACAACACAACTTATCTGAAAACTAACGAGAGTTTAGCAGAGAGTCCATTCACTAGTTATTACGCGACAGTGTACATTATTTCTCTTGGAATTCTAACAATCTCTGGTCTCTTCAAAGCTTGTGTGTTCGTGAAAGTAAGTTATTTTAAAAATTTTAGAGTAGTAAATTCAAAATTGAAGGTTTCCTTAACCGCTGCAACACGACTCCATGATAAAATGTTTAACTCTTTAATTTATGGAACCACTAGTTTCTTTGATTCAACTCCCACTGGTCGGATACTGAATCGATTTTCAAAAGATATGGATGAAAGTAGGTAGTTTGCCTTATGAACTGTCTTAAAATCTGTGTTGCAGTCGATGTTAAACTCCCTTTCACCGCAGAAGTGTTTTTACAAAACATGATTACTTGCCTCGGTTTTCTTGTAGTTATTGTTTCAGTATTCCCTTTATTTTTAGTAAGTTCTAAGAAATTGCTCCGTTCTAATACAACGCTGCTCACAGGCATTTGCGGTTCCTCTTTTTGTCATCTTCGTTGTTTTTGTATCATGCTTCCGTGCCGGGATTAGGAAGTAAGTCTCACATGAAGATGCGCTTTTCAATAACACTTTATACAGTTTGAAACGTTCTGAGCACATTTCGCGGTCTCCTCTATTTGATCACGTGACGTCTAGCTTGGAGGGGATGGCAACTATCCATTCTTTGCAACAAAATACCAGATATTTGGAAGCATTGAAGAAACATCTCGACTCGAATAGTGGAGCCATTTTCATGTTTCAGTCCGCTATGCGCTGGCTTGCCGTCTGGCTAGATCTTCTGGTCGTTGTGATGACAGCTGTTGTGGCGTTACTCACCGTTTTGCTGACTGGAACAGTTTCTCCGGCGGATGCAGGAATGGCCATTGCTTTTGCTGTTCAAATGAGCGGAATCTTTCAATTTGCAGTTCGGACGCAAACAGAACTTGAGGCCAAAATGACCAGCGTTGAAAGAGTTTCGTATTACTCCGAGGTTCATATTCACGTAACTATCGCGCAAATAGAATTCCACTTTTTTCAGAACATACTTTCCGATGGTGAGAAAAACACTAGAAGTGGTGTGGATATTCCTTCAACATGGCCGGAACATGGACAAATTAACTTCTCAGAAGTCAAGCTTAGATATCGACCAAAACTCCCATTAGCTCTGAACGATATTAGTTTTGAAATCAAAGCTGGAGAAAAAATAGGCATCGTGGGAAGAACTGGATCGGGAAAATCGTCAATCGCAAATCTCATCTGTCGTCTCTATCCAGTCACACATGGCACTATATTCTTAGATGGCGTGGATATAAGTACTGTTGGACTGACAAAACTTCGACGAGCAGTTTCTGCAATAGCACAAGACCCCTCTTTATTTTCCGGAACAATCCGTTTCAACCTTGATCCTTCGAATGAGTTTTCCGATTCAGAGATATGGCAAGCGCTTGAAAAATGCTATCTCAAAAGCAAAGTCCAATCAATGGACAAGAAACTAGAATCGGAAGTTGCTCATGGCGGCGATAATTTTTCTGTTGGTGAAAAACAGCTATTCTGTTTAGCTCGTTCATTATTGTCTAAATCTCGCATCGTCATCTTAGATGAAGCAACAGCTTCAGTTGATCCGGCTACGGACAAATATATTCAGATAGTTCGTTTAATTGCAATTTCAAAAAAAACACGAGCAGTTTCAGGTTGTGAAAAATGTATTTGTTGAAGCAACAGTTATCATCATTGCACACAGATTAGACAATGTTAAAAATATGGATCGGGTCATGCTGCTGAAAAATGGGAAAATTATTGAATTCACCACACCAGAAATGATGTTCAAAAATGATTGGTCTGTTTACAAACTAGAAGATCGAAGTGAGTCATAATTATTCTCCGAATATTATTAGTTTTGTCAATTTCAGTTGATGATCAAACATCAGCAGTTTTGATTGGAGAAAACAGTGAACAGTCTAGTGGAGAAGTTATTGACAAAAGTTCTCAAGGAAGCAGTAACGAATCGGACGACATTGTAAAAGTAGAGAATGAACAGAAGGATTATTCTGATGGTCCAGTTTCTTTTGAAGACAACGAGCAGGAAACAAATGTAGAGAAAAAAACTTCGAACAGCTGCACAGGTTTGGAGCTTTTCACGGACAAAACGGAAGCAGAGCAATAATTTGAACGATGTGCTAAATTATTATCGTTGTATTTCGAAATGACAGTTCGCTGAAGGAATGTAGAGCAAATTTTCGGATGGGTCCCCTGGCAAAAACTCTACAGTAAACATTTGAACATTTCCGCTCCTGGTTGCAATAGATCAAAGTTTTTGAAGGAATTTGGCGAAAAACCTCTCAAAAGCATCTTTTTTGATTTACTGCGACCGGGAGCGGAAATATTCAAATGTTTTGACTGTTTACTGTAGAGTTTTTGCTAGGGGACTCATTCAAAGAATTGCTCTACATTCCTTCAGCGAATTGTCATTTTGGAATACAACGATAATATGTGGCTTTTGCTTAGTGAATGACTAACATTCATTATTTATGCGTTTCCCAATTTGTGACATCTAAGAATTGCGCGGTTTACGAGCCAAAATCGTCAAGTACCACAAATTGAAGAACGCACGAAAAAAATATTGTAAATACATTTTTTTCTTGATTTTTCATTTGTGACTGTCCTCGTAGATTTAACTTATGTGTTCTGCTGCAACAAACAATAAGGGCATTTTATTGTAAATGTTTCACTCTTCCCTATCAACTATTCTCTTCATTTATTTATGAACGTAATGAATTTTTGAATTATTTTTGTTACAGGAAAAACTAATATTGACTAAACAAATTTTTTTTTGAAAAGGAAATTGTATATTTACAAGAGACGCGCGCGGGATATCAATCCAAAAAAAATGCCTTTGAAAACTCTGAAAAATATGTTAAAATTTGGACGTTTTTAATTTTTATATTTTACACAGGTTAATTTTTTGATAATTGTTTGAAGTTGCATTTTCTTAACTATTGGGACACTTTGGGATCGTTTTTGTAACAGACAGTAAACACTCCGACCAGCGATTGTTGAATGGGTCGTTTTTGTTCTGCTGCCAGAGTTCCGGTGCTTCCCATAAACTTTCCTGAACACAGGCAGAGATAAACACAGACGCCACCGTTTTCATAAACAGTGAAATCACGATTAAAAAAACGAAACAAAATTAACTTGTTAATATGTTTTTGAGAAGTCGCTATTATTGGGGATAGTCTCATTAGTTAAAAAAAAAAAGAAACTGGCTATACCACATGCTCCCAATAATTACTAATGTCAAGTTTTAACTAATAACGGAGTCAGTTTGGATGTTTTGGCTGAGTTTATCATTTCTTTTCTGAGAACATAAAAAGTTCTTTTTTGCAGCTGTTTTTGTGTTTTCATCCGACAGAGAATTAATTCAATAGAGACTACAGCTTAGAACAATAGGAAAACACCGTTTGAGTGAATGTCCAAAAACATTGGGAAACATTTCAAACGGTTATTTTTGGTACAAAAAAATTTTAATGATGTGTATGAAATGAATCAGTATGAAAGGAATGTACATTTTTGCCTAATTCTCTCCAGTTACTAAATCTAACAGGATGACATGTAAAAAATAAAAAATTTTTCCCGAAAGGTTACGTCTCTTCTGTAAATAGAGATATTCTAGAATAAAGCTGTCTTTCTGTTAAGTTCTTCACAAAAATTTCAGTTTGAACACAAATAAATTTTCACACAGCAGGGAAACGTTGAAATAATGTTATCCAAAATAAATGGTATCAAAAACAGTTTACAAACTCTGAAACAATAAAAAATTATTGATAAATGCCAATCTTACTGTGATTTTTGGTACGATATATTTTGCGCGGCAAACTAAAATTTTGAACTCGAGGTAGAGTTTTGAGATATAGCAATAATTATTTTGAAAAATCTGATCGGAAGTGAACCACCAAATTTTCATCGATCCACAAACTTTTTGTAGAAGCCAAAATTTATTAGATTTAGCATATTTCCGAATAAGTTCCGTCTTTTCCGGTCCGTTCATTCTAATTATCACTGATCACAAGAGTTTCCAATCATATTCAGATGAATAACAGCTTTTCTAAACTCAAAACCGAAATAAATTTCTTCTTAAATTACTTCATCCAATAAAATTTCCATGATGTCTCACTTTTATCAAAACTATTAATAATATCCGGAAGAATAGTTCAGAGAAGTTCTCTACCAACAAGCGTCACTGGATGAGAAAATTATTTTAAGCACATAATAGCTACGATGATGAGTGTAGGAGTTTTCCTAACTAAATAGAGGACCAAAAAGCGTCATAAGATCCCAGTTTGCTATTGTCGCTGTTACCGCAAAATAGAGAAAAAACTCATTTCAAAAACCTATAATTTTGGAAAACTAATCATCATCAACTGAATTTCTGATGACATTGTGTCTCATTCTCAATTTTTCTTGAACAGCCTTGTTGATATTTTGGAAGTAGAACTATTGCTTTTTGTAAATGTGAAGTCAAGTGATCGAAATGTACATTAACTGAATTTATTTTTTAAAAAACGTATCAATAAAGCTAGTGCCAAGTTTTTCAACTTTTGATAAACTAGCTGAAGAATAACAAACAAAAATTGTTATGCAATTGAATAATTTGAAACCATGAAAAACATTTTGTACCAGTTTAACTTGACGTTGAAAGTTCAATTTTTCCGACCGGAACTTTTATGTTTCAAGTTTTTGACAAAGTATATATTTTGTTTTAAAAAAAATCACTTGGAAATTTAATAACAATGACGTTATCTAAAGAAAACAGCTGCTCTTACCATGAAGGCATACATATATATCTGATAAAAATGATTAGCACCTGACAACTATCAATTTTTTGACAAATCTAGTTTTCAGTCTTCACTTCAATTTGGAAAAGACTTGATCACAATAGCTGTTTTTAAGGCTGCGTATTTTTTTTTCATTTGAAATGCGTAATGAACGCCGGCAAAAATTGTGATGTGCCTTTAAAAAAATTACGGTGGCCAGCAACGAAGTTTAGACGAAATGCATGAAATAACGTAGGTTTTTAGGCACAGAACGATTTTCCCGCTTTTCCTTACGAGACCCGCTGACAAAAATCGCTCCATTACACATTTCGAATGAAAACAATAATACAAAGTTTGGATTTTTTAATTGGAAAACGCTCAAAAATGTTCTGGAAACTTTTTTTTGGGAACAAGCTATTCATTTCGAAAACTGTGTGACATCTTTTTCAGATGAATGGAAGTAATTTATTGAACAGTACCTATGTTATATCATCTGCTACGATGAATCACTTATTCTTTTTGGTGGTTCACCAAACAGCAGTTATGTTCTTTTCTCTACTGGGAAATTTTTTTTTGCTTTTGGTGATAATTCGAGGCAACAAAGTAATGAATAGGCGAGTATCACCAGTTCAGGTAAGTTGTTTCAAATAACTGTTCGCTATTTGAATTTCAGCTTCTAATAATTCATACATGCATCGCTGATCTTTTGTTTGCTCTTCTCTCTTTAGGGACAGAAATTTTGACCTTAGTGAGACAATAAAGTTAATATAGAACATGATATAACAGTTTTTCAGTTGACCTATCCACACTACTATGGATCAAATTTTGTGTGTAAGCTTATGAGATATGTTCAAATGTTCCCTATGTATGCAAGTCCTTTTTTGTTGGTTGCAATAAGTGCGGACCGATATCAGGTAAGTAATTGAAACTATTAAATCATCAATTCGCATCCCGAAGCGATGCGTTCAGAAACGTTAGTGTCTGAGATTATCTCACAAAAACCCAATTTTGTCCGTTCAGGCAATCTGCCGACCTCTTGCTCATTTTCGCTCATCGCGCTATAGAAGACCAAACTGGATGGCAACTATTGCTTGGGGATTAGCGTTTCTACTGTCAACTCCTCAGTTTGTTGTTTGGGGAAAAAATGAGTAATCCGCATATTCATGTCGAAAATTCATGATGAAAGTTTCAGAAAAACTGGAAAATGTTCAACAATTTACGGTTCTAACAAACATACACTTAAAAATGTTTACGTCATTATGTTTAACACACTGGCTTGGCTTCTACCATCAATATTTGCAGCCATATTTTATTGTTAATCAAAAAAAAAAATCACAAAACGAAAGCTTTACAGATTGTGTTTGCAAAGCTGTTCATATATCATCAACAAAATCCGTACGGAATCTTCATGAAAAACAAATCGTGGGAGAGAGTGGTTCAACTTCGTATGAAATACATTTTATTCACCTATTAATAAAATTCAGAATTGCGACTGAAATATATATCGAAGCGTTGAGAAAAAAATCAAAAGGATTTAGGCAGCAGGTTTCAGAGTTTGACAGAAAACGGGTACAAACAGGTATATTGAAATGAGAGCGTGAATTTAAGCAGATTTTCAGTTCGCTTGACAAGCACTATTGTTGCTTGCAATTTTTTTCTCTGGATGCCGTTTTGCGTGATTAACGTGATTCAAGCGCTGTGGCCGGAAATTTTACGTAACTAATTTCTTCACTATTAAGAAAAAGTTTTCATTCAAGATTCAATGTTTATATCATATGTTGCTATTTTGGGGAATCTGAATTCATGTATCAACCCATGGATATATATATTATTCAATCGGTCTCAAGTTTCGAAAGTATTTCGTTTCAAACGTACAGCTACGTATGCCACTAGGAGAAGCTTCGAGAATTTTGGTTATTTTTATCGTTTTCTTCATTACTTTTGTTTCGTTTTTCAGAATGCTCATCTGGAACTCTCCAAAACTATCGTCCCATACTTGGCAGCTTAACTGCAAGTAATCGTTTCCAATCATTAGATTGAACATTACCGATGATATATTTTTCAAATACGTGTTTGCATTGTTAATTATTTAATAAAAGGCACAAAAAACATTGGATCCATGTGTAAAAAAGAGAGTTGAGAGAAAAATCATGCAATTATAAAATTTCAAAGTTTTAACAAAAGCCGAGGGAATTCCAGAGACAAAACAAGTCTGTTATTAGGAGTAGAAAGACAAATTGCTATTGTCAGTTTAAAAATCGGTACAGTATTTGGCGTTTTCAAAAAAACTAGGGTCAAACTTTCGTCACGGCCACGTTCCAGTCATTTTCAGAGCTGCAGCGAAAATAGTTGGAACGTAACCGTTTTCGCAGGGGTTGTCAATTGACAAGTACACTCCAAACTTTCCCATCATTCACGAATATTTTATCAATAATACAACTGGGTTCTCAGGAAATGTACAGGAATGTGCTGATGAGCTTATTTTAACTATTATTATTACACGTGATCTCCTGTTTCCGAAGTGACTGACTCGTTTTCTTTAATGACGGTTAGCTTCTCTATTAATGTTTCTGGCTGAATGCCTTTTCGAGTAGACTCTTTTCTGAAAAAATATGTTTAAATAAGGAAGCTGTGTGAATTAAAAATCACCCCGATTTCAATGAACTGTTTCGTGAATCGTCAAACTTTTTTGCTTCATCTACTGTATTCTTTCTTTTTTCGCTTGTTTTACAGCCATCTCGTATTGTCGAGTTTTTGGTTGATCTGGGAATGATTTTCAAATATTTTACTTCAAAATGCGTTTTTAAAGCAAGGATAACATTGGTGATGTTGACTCTGAGTAATAGCTCACCTTGTGTACATCGAGAGAGGAGTTGTTGGTTGTCCTTTTACCCTTGGCGGTTTTGTTATTTTTTTGCACATGATAACATGAGCGCAGATATTGCGAATGTCGGGGTTTATGAGACAATAGAAGTAAAAATTCATGGCAAACTTAGTGAATTCAAGAAGATTCACCACAGCACGAAAGACCTAAAAACTTCACGTGAAATAAAATGAATTTAATCAAACTAACTTGGAATCCAACATTATTGTTTTTTGTATCAGCAACAAGTATTGTCAAAGGAGCTGCAGGTATTGTACATACAAAAAAGACAATAACAATAGCAAACAACAAGATGAATAATCGTTTTTCTTCCTTTTCACTTTTCTCGAACATAAATTTTTTTTGAGAATTTGCTAAACGTTCCATTCTATCTCTTTTTGTATTCCTAAATAATAATAATACATTCCGATCCAATTTTGAGCTTGAACCCACTTATAAGTAACCAAAATTTTGATATTCAGGAAAGCTACCAGAAAAAAAGGAAATATTCGAGATATTAGTTCTCTGGCTGTTTCATAAATGACAAACCAATCAGGTCGTTTTGCATCGCAAACGACATAAGGACATACTGACTCAAGAAAATTCTGAAAAATAGTACTTTCAAACAAGGAATCAGCGTGTTGATTACTTTGGGTACACTTTCAGTAATATCATGAACATTTTTTTTGACGGCCCATGGTGCATATATACAAAAATTAAAAACATAAGCTAGTGCGAATAGCACATAACATATTTTACGAGATCTGAAATAAGTTTTTTCTGTTTTTCACTCACTTAATGCGGATTCCCAAGTTTAAAAATGTGAACTTGCTCTACTAGTCAGGTAGGGTGCAGTTTGGCTTGCGACCTAACTATTATCGGTTCCCCAACAACTGACACCTGTGTGTTTACGGATTACTGCAGATTTTTCTTTAGGTCTTTCAATTTTTCGTTCTGTTTTTTATCATGGCAAGATCCAAATTCTTGAAAAGTGTCAGCAAATGGAACTGATAATATGGAAACTCGAAAAAGTTCCTTTAAATCAGTGTTCGGTTACCGTAACCTGCGGCAAGACAAATAATTCAATATGAGATAAAGACGCAGTCTGTTGCGCGTCAAATATGTTGTATGCTGACCAAGTTGGCTAAGCATTGGAGCGCTGTTGGCAAAATTCCAATTAACGGAGTACCGACGGAGAATTTGCTGATAAGCGACTCACCATAGCGCGGGGAGTGTACATCTTGGGTGCCCGTGATTTAAGCTAACCTCAATCCGTATGCAAATGGTTTGCAGACAGCCATATACTGAGATAGTGTTAAAAAAACAACAATCCAAACTGAAGAGCCCATTAATGCGTTTGCCTAAAGATTTTCGTTATCAGAACTGTTAAAAATTTCTTACTAAAGGAAAACCAATATGAGCATAAAAAAATGCAGATTCTTTAGAGCATGCTCGAATGTCAAGCAACCACATAATCATGGGTATTACAGAAAATTGCGTAAGCTGAAATTCTGTATTACTGACTCAATTTTTTGATGACTACCAGATCTGTCATGGCGAGCAATGTCAGATATGTGTAGATGATCGAAGATTTTCGTAAAAGTGGATGCGTCAGCGTCACCACTGTCAAAACGTCACCAACAATGCCAAAAATTATTATGAAAGGTGCAATGTAAGCATATGTAATCTATAATATTTTGTTTATTACTCACTTGTTAACGTAGAATAGATTCAGTTAAAGTAGGCCTGTTTTTGTCAGAATTCTCAAATAGTTTTTTTTCTAACCTTATTTATGTTCGAAGTGGCTTCTTCGCGAGGAGAGTGGCTTAGTAATGTAGAAAAGTCAATGGTTTCGTTTTTTCGTAAGAATTGACACAAATGATGTGAAACAGCCATTATTTTGATCAATTGATCGGCTTTCTGAAAAATATAATGTTTGTAAACTAACTGATTGGCATCATTTTATACGTACTGGGATCTATGCAATCTCGTTTGTGCACATTTGTTCAAGTAGTTATATATTTCGATGCTAAATTTTTTTTAGTTAATCTGACCATAACAAACACTGTTCGTCTTTAGCTTCCAGAAACCACAAACAAGATCAAAGCTCAGGACAACAAAATTGAAAATTAAGGTAATTTAAGAGAAAGAAACAATTAAGCTGAATAACTCGGATAGAGAGAACAACGAATTGAACTTGTTAATTTTTGCAGTATTCATACTTATCAAACATCAAGAGCAAGAACGACATTTAAAACAGAGGTTTTCATTTGAAAAAAATTTCAACGCGAGACAAAAAATGATTTCTAAAATTGGTACTTGAAGTAGATGTCCCTCAAGAGCCAGTTTCAAGTGATTTTCATTGCTTGTTTTGTAATAGCTATCATGAGAAAACCCACGTTTTCATGCAAGTTTTCAACATTGGGAACAATGGTACAGTAAAGACCATAAGCGAACACGCAATTTTTTCAAAAATGTCTCTAATCTTTTTGTGTACTTTTCATTCAAAACGTAACCAGTACTCTCATTTCATTTCTTTTTCCGAAACAATTAAACTGAGACTTCGCCACCTGCTATTCAAAAGCAAGGCAACTACCAAGATTGAAAATGAAGGAACTTACACATCAATCAATCTCAGAAAACTAACGCTTAAAAATAATCAACTTTACTGAAACAAAATCACGGAAAAAATATACCAGGTTCGGGAACCGTGAGGATGATAAAGAACAATTTGCCTTGAGTTTACACATTGCCTTGAATATTTTTTTAAAAGTAAGATATTCCAACATCAGACTAAGACAGAGTTTTTAGCACTTCAATTTTTCTCCATATCTGAATAGACGATTAGTTAGAAATAGAAAACAAGATAATTTTCAGTCAAATTGTTAGTAAGATCTAAAATGAACTAAACAAGTAGTGAAGTCTTTGCTGTGAAACTGTAATTCTATTGTAATACTTGGAAACGAGTTCCATCTCAAGATGAAGCGTAGTAGTACACTCAAAACAAGACAGTGACAAATACTTGTTCTGTATTACAGAAATAAAATCAAATACAACAATTTTAAGTTCTCTTTTCAATATTGGAAACATTTTCACAAGATGCACGGAATAAAAAGTCAGATTGCATGTGCTTGCCATCTTACTGTGGTCATGCTCACGCTTCTGGTTAATTGAAGAATTTCACGAAAAATAGTGAAATAAACACGAAGTCAATCAAGAAAAAGCTTGTGAATAAGATGAAGAAGAATAGCATTGGAAAGATTGAATTGCATAGGACCTGCGCTTGAACGATCCGGTAAACTTGATTTTAGAATCCGATTGTGTGTAAACGCAATGCATGAAAAATAAAACAAAAAGATATTTGACAAAATCAGAAAATTGTATTGGCTTCTACGCTTTCATGGTTCAATCTTCATTGAAAAATGTTCTTTGAATCTCAAAACGCTTAGGGTACTTCAAGAAAATAAAAATAAAAACATGAAACGATATGGAAAGTTTTGGATGAACGCCTGAAACTTTTACAGCATCTGTAACCGACGCAAAAAAATATTTGCCGACAGTTCAGAACAGTCGGAAGCAGAATTGTACTTGTTCACAAAAAAAAACAGGAAAACTGATAATGCTGAGTTCTTCTACTGATCCCTAAAAATAGATAACTCATGTTTTCTCAACTCGTTTTCCTAAAATGTTTTGGGTCAATAGATTTTCATCAGATGAGGAATTTCAAAAAACCAAAAACTCAGAACATTCTTTCATCAAGAAAAATTGTCAGACTTAAATACTAACATTGCAAAAGATAAGTAGGTCGTGAGAAATCTGAAAAATTGTTTTCTTTGTAATTCCTTATTTCAACTAACGTTTATCAAAACGCTTGTTGCCCAAACTGGAGACACTTTCACTTCAACATTACTGCTCAGATTTATACTATGACATGTTCAGTTAATCTTAGCGTTTTGAAAAGCTTTTTTAAAGACCTCTTTGAGGGTCCATGGAACGATAGAGAGTAACATCTTTTTTACCAGTACCACACACAGTGGAATTTAATAAAGCCTTCTTCAGCAACCCTTTTCAATAGTTTTTTAAAAGAATTTTTCTTTGGGAAACTGAGACAAACAAATTCGCGAGTTACAAACAGTTATTTCAAGTTGTTCAAATCAATTCACAGAAAGAAGTTAACGACGCATTTAGAAGTTTTATTTCATTTGTGATCCGAACGTTTGAAAGTTTTTCAAAAAAATTTTTTTTTCATGTTAACAAAATTTTTTATTAAAGCGTGTTATCTGGGAATTTTAAAATGATTTTTTTGTAAATCTCGGTTGGAAATTAGATTCCGAAGTAATGTGTTAAGAAAAACTTTTAATGAAAAATTAATGAATTAAATAATGAAAAATGCGGAAAGTCAAGTTCCTGATAAAAAATCAGCTTGAGAATGAACCTGCTTGATTTTTCAGTCTTCACAGGTTTTTCTGCTTATCTGGCGTTTCGTTTCAAAATCGTCCCTACTTTCCCTTGAGAGAAAAGAAGTTTCCCTTTTTCATACCCGTTTTACGTGTAAAAATATGTAGTGCTTTTGTGGCCTTTGCTACAGTGTTCAATTATTTATATTGTGTACTGCTTTTTGTATCAAATGAGACAACACTGAAATAAGGACACAAAGTAGTTTCATTCGACTTTCTATAAAGATTGAGTTATTTTGTCGTCTTATTCTTATTTGTGGTTTGGGACGTCACTTGATGATGTTAAATGCATCAGCTGAAAATCGAACCTAGCGCTTCATTTTGCTGATATGTTCATTTTAAGCAAAAAACTGTCTATCAGTTGAGAAGGGGCAAGTTTTATAGTAATATTTGTATTAATTGTACTCAAGTACCATCTTTTTGACGAAACCCACCCGTTTCATACACTGTTTGCCAACATACTCACTGCTTTTTAAAAACCTTGTTGAGTGTACCCGTATCATATCACTTGCGTGTATCTAATCTTCCATTACAAAAAAAACAACGTTCAAGTCAGTTTTTCAACCGGAAAGCAACTGCCATGCATTATATTATTTTCATTTACGTTTTGGGGGTACTCGTACAGTTTAACCAATGTGGGTATCCGAAAACAATAGTCCATTTCGATCTGAAAGGTAACAAACTCTGAAAAAAACAAAATTTTTACTTGTTCTAGGAGCACCACCTAAAGTTTCGTACTTCAAACAACTGATTTCTTTGACTGCAAGGTTAGGAGCTACTGGAATTGTGATTGAATGGGAGGTCTTTTGACATTTCGTTTATTTTTTGTTCCATTCAATGATCATCTCAGGATATGTTTCCTTACAAAGGTGATCTCTCCAAAATAACAAACAAAAATGCGTATAGTGAAGAAGAAGTCTTCGAAGTTTTAGAACAGTAAGTTCCTTGACAAACAAATATATGACTAATTAGACATTCAGCGCTCAACGACTCGGGTTGGAAACAATTCCACTTGTTCAAAGTTTAGCTCATTTGGAATGGATTTTAAAAACTGACTTGTATGCATTTTTACGAGAAGACGAACGATATCCTATGGTTGCTTGCATAGGTGACCAAAGAAGTTCTGAAATTATTTTAGAATCAGTTAATCAGGTAATTCGTTGAAAACATTGTTGAAAACAGCCTTATAATTGTCTTAAAGGTACTAGCAGCTCACTCCAAGTTCAATTCACGTTACATCCATATTGGAGCCGATGAGGCTTTTCAAATTGGTATATGTGAAGCTGATAGATTAATTCTGCCAGTGGAATATCAGAATGATACGTTACGAATGATATTTGATCATTTGAAAAACATTTCTACAAACATAACTACTGAACATCCAGGAACAAAAGTGAAACGATTATAAAAAAGACAAACAATTTTCCTTTATAGGTGTTGATGTGGTATGATGAGTTGAAAAGTGTCTCCGCAGAAATTTTGAGAGAGTATAATATTGACAATCTAGTTATCCCAGTTGTCTGGAAGTACACATCCAACTTAGATGCTGATCTGCCCTTAGAAATGTGGAAAAATTTGTCACATTCTTTTGGAGAAGTTTGGGGTGGTAGTGCTTTCAAAGGTATGTATTTCATTTCAAACCCGAGAACATTAATGCTCAGGAGCTGATGGAGCCAATAGTTATTGGAATCGACTTAAGCCATATATCATAAACAACAAGGAATGGTATTTGCAAAACGAAAAATATAAATCATTATTTGTCACTTTTGATACAATTGTGGTTACTGGCTGGCAGAGGTTTGCATACAGAATTACATAAACAGTCGGATAATAACTAACAAAAAATAAATAAATTTCAGAGTTCAAACGATGTGGCGGTTTGAAAGAGTTAAAACTTGTTTTTCATGAGAAATAATTTCGGAATACAGAATGTCCGAAGAAAAAATAAATTTTTTTCGAGACTGCCTGAAACTGAAAAAAATATCTGAAAATTTTTCAAGCGGTTTCATCTTTCCTTTTCATTCCCTCTTTATCGTTTGTTTAACGGTGTAGTTTTGGCAAAAAAATTTTTGGTGCGACGAATAGTTCAACTGCGAGTACGAGCAGAAAACGCGCAAAAATTAATTTGATTTTCGCACGAACAGAAAGTACGCAAAAACAAAAAAGTTGGAATTGTTGGCAACGTGGCAAGTGCCCGCTCAAAAATCGGCTGGCCCATAAAAACTGTTATTTATAAGAGATATCAGCATAGAACACTGAAACATTATGTGGAATGTGTATTTGAATAAAATTTAATCCGAATGTCAAATCTTGAAATTCACATTTGATTTTTGACAACACGTTCTATTTAATTTTCGAAAAATTCTAAAAAATCGGAAAGAGATGATATCTTCATAAAAGTTGTTTGAGTATGTTTTGGGCCTAGCGCATGTTTCAAAATTAGTTGGAACACGCCAAACCTTTTCAAAGTACCTCAAATGACACAATTCTTATGATTTTTTGCAATTTGCTCAAAAAAAAAATTATGACTGCATCTGAATCTGAATCTGAATCTGCCATCTTAATCTATAATCTGAAAAAATGATTTTTGTGATCAGCGTCGAATTCTGCGTCGATCTTGTAAAAAATCTCGTGAAAAAAAACAGAAAAGGATCGCCATCATCGAGTTTTGGGACCTTTTTTTTAAACCACCTCCAAAAATAAAATGTTTTCTTTTGATTTTTTTCAATATTGTGAATATACAGGAAAGATGGGAAATTCAATTCTGATCATTTTCGCAGTTGATAATTTTTCAGAAAATCATTCCCTAGAGAAATACTGCTGTTTTCCCTAAGCGCAGTCGAGTCACGGCAGATAGGCCACTGAAGAGGTGGGCGACACGAGCCAAAACCTGCTGTTATCTGTATCGATCATAAACCTGGAACGAGGCTTCGCCTACAAAAGTGATCAACTACAAAGTTGTAGAGGAGACGATTTTCTAGCGATTCCTTATTTTAATACTGCAAAAAACTAGTGAATTAATTGAAACAATCTAGTTTGAATGTCTATATTGTTAAACGAATTGTATAGCTTTAATAATTTACTTAAAATAGATTGGAAATCGTCTCCTCTACAACTTTGTAGTTGATTATTTCTGTGAGCAAAGCCTCGTTGAAGAGTTATAATCGATACAGTAAACAGCAGGTTTTGGCGGGCGCGGTGGCTTGTCGCCCACCATTCCAGTGTCCTCTCTGCCGTTACTCGTCGGGAAAACAGCTGTGTCTCGCCGGAGAATGATTTTCTGAAAAAGTGATCAACTGCAAAAATTACCAACATTTAATTCCCTATCGACTTCTTATATTCACAATACGTAGAAAAAATTAAATAAAACATTTTATTTTCGGAGGTGTTGAAGGTGGTCGGCAAAAAAGGTCCCAAAACTCGATGATTGCGATTCTTTTCTGCAGTTTAATTTTAACACAAAATTTAATGATTATCACAAAAATCATTTTTTCAGATTATGCAGCTATGATTTTGTTTTTGAGAAAATTGCGAGAAACCATACAAAGTGTGTCATTTGAGGTACTTTGAAAAGGTTGGCGGGTTCCAACTTTTTTTGAAA
The DNA here is from genome assembly GCA_900536315.3 of Caenorhabditis becei. Taxonomy (NCBI): domain Eukaryota; kingdom Metazoa; phylum Nematoda; class Chromadorea; order Rhabditida; family Rhabditidae; genus Caenorhabditis; species Caenorhabditis becei. The sequence continues at coordinate 801,644 of LR538660.1, forward strand.
ACATGCGCTAGGCTCCATAACATACCTAATATTTTTTATAAAGATATCTTCTTTATCCGATTTTTTAAAGAATTTTTCAATTTTTCAAAACTTCTCTATAGTGTAATGTTAAAATCACAAAATTTTGATTGTAACACATACTTTCAACTCTTGGTCCTAGGCATTTCAATTTTTACAAATAATCTTATAAAATCGCATAGATTTTGCTTTTGAGTGATGATGAAGATTTTGAGGGTTATCAACAAGCATGAATATTAGGCAACCGTCAGAAATTTTTTCTCTTAAAAGTGAACTCTAAAAATCTAAGACACGTTCTTGTAAAAACGTTGAGAGCAGAAGTTTTTCAGATATGATCATTTTGCTTCGTTGTGTGAGCTTTGGCCAACTTCAACTATTTCTCTAGCTTTGAATCTTATAGTACTGAAAAAATTTCACATAGACTGTATGTTATCCCATATTATTCCAAATCACATTACATTTCAGCGAAATCAGCCAATTCAGTAATGAACACGTTACACTGCCCTCAAACTACAACTATTGATCAGCTGGTAGCAGGTTCAGATAATTGTCGTTACCCCGGCTATAGAGTTCGAGACTCGATTCGTGAGTTTATGCAACTGAAAACGTTTTTCGAAAACTCGACATGGGTGCATAACAGGTAAAAAAATTTAAAGGAAAATACTAAACTGGGTATTCAGAGAAAATGGATGGTTGCAACCGTCGCAAATGAGACTCAAGGCAAGCAATCCGTATTACATAGATGCTATCGGAAAAGCCTACGAAAGGACATTGAAAAAACTCGATTCCATACTGATCAATTTGCGATTATCGTTGAACGAAGTGTTTTATCCTGACGTCGCAGATGAGTTTTTAGAAGATTACATCTGGCCGTTTTATAACGATCTTCAAAAAAGGTTGATTATTTTGTAATTCGATATGTTTTTTTTTGCTTTCTAGGAAAGAAGTCGTGGAAAAAATCGATACACGGAGAACATTCAGTCCTCGCCCATGGTTCAACTCAGCAATTCCATAAGTTTGATTAACGCATTTTCTGATAAAACAGTAACTTACAGAACAGATCTTCTCAAATAAAAAACACTTGCCATTAACAAACTCAAGTTTTTCCTAATGCGATTTTTTTAAAATTCCATGATCAAGATTTTGTCTGCTTTAATATAAATCCGAAAATTTTTATTTTTATGTCGTGCTTTTTTGAATGGAGAGTACATAAACGTTCATCTTCCGACAGGTTTGCATTTGTGATTATGTGTATTTTTTGTGCCTGGACAATTTTATCACATTTGTATTTTAACCGAAGCGGATCAATGAAGTTCCGACACTTTGAGCATCATTGTGAAAAATTATTTTATAAATAAACACCCAAGCTACAGCATATTTAAAAAATAGAAACATTCACATGAGTGTGAAAACCCTCATTTTTCTGGGATAAGCTAGAAGTGCTTTCCGGAGCAGTCGAGGTTACATAAGAAACGACATGTGTATTTTTGAACAGATTCTCATAAGAAGAATTACGTGAATTTTCATGAACTTGTGTTGGTATCTTGCGATGAAAGTCATGTTTAACTTGGCTCGGGAGGACAAAAGAAGCGTTTTTTCCTAGTAAAGACGAAGGTTTTTCCAAGTTAATTAAATTATCAAAGTGAAGATTCTGTTGATGTAAAAAATCAGATGCAATAGAGTATTTAGAGCGATGATTGAGTTGAAACGATTTTCTGTTGATTTTTTTTACTTCAGCGTTGTCCTGAGATGAATGCATTTCTGAACATATCCATTTAAAGTCATTCATTTGGTCTTCACTTACGAATCATTTGCATCTGCACATCACTAGTTCTTAAAATTACATCCTCATGCGAAAATTTTTTGAAAAGCTTGTGCCCATCTTCACCGGGAATTCTAGCCGTAATCTTTTGAGTATGGTGTTTCATTTTGGGAAACAAAAAAAGTTAAATTGTTTTACCTGGTCACAAATTTTATATCCTATCCAACTATCCGTTTCTGTGTACAAAGAAAAAACAAACCGTCCTTCATAATGATTTTGTTGATTGATATCCTGCAAAAACCTTCACAACTACCAACCTCGACTATAATGAATAAAAAATAACTGAATATTTTGACTAAGAAATTTGCCCAGTTTTTTTCTCACAAAGTCAAATGCAACCAGTTAACAATTATCAGTTTCTTACCATTAGAAAAGAGCTTTCGATTGGACAGAAACCTGAATACAATCCAATAACTTTGCTGCAAATAGGAAAAATGGGAATTGCTCCGATGACACATCCCGGAACAGTCATTCCTGCTACCTGTAAACACGGACCTATGCGTGCCAACAAAAACTGGAACACTTGTAGTGAAATTCCATGATTCGGGCCCGCAACGCCTACAAACGTATCAACATACAAAGTTAAAGATGGTCCAAGGTCTTCTTTTGTATCTACGCAAACGCCTAGAAACAATTTTTTATGTCTTTGGAACTCAAATATACTGTCACCTCCCATTATAGCTTTTCTCGCAAGAGGGACGCCGAAAGAGTAAGCAATGACATCAACGTCTCTCAGTGTATAGTATCTTACGGCAAGAATGAGTGTTCTTATCTGATATTTATGTTTTTCACAGGCTGCGGCACATACTGAAGTATACCTGTTTGACGTGTTCGCACTTCAGTGAGTACTCAGCCCAAGAAAAAGGATTATTTCTAGGACCCAAATCATACGAAGTCGCATACAACTCTCCGCGCGAGTAACCGTTCTTTTGATAAGATGCAGCCAACGCTTGCATTTTACCTCCTGCAAAATCCGATACTCCATGAACAAATATCACCGGATCATTATTTATTGGATCATTTTCATTAATTTTGCCTCCAAAGGAACCACTATCACCAAGATCACTTCTGGACAAAACTTTTTTTTTGAAGGATATCTAATCTATTCTTACCGTTGGAGAGCATCGAGAAACGCTTCGCCATAATTGTTCTCCACAAAACTAGCGAAATGCTTATTGAACTCAGAAGTTACTTTTGAAAATATACAGAGAAGAGCAAACGTGAGAAAAAAGCTCATCTTGCACCAAGCGGAAAGAAAATAAAACACCGTAGTGACCCATATAAAACTAAGGCCGATTCTTTTGTTCGATGTGCTAATTGTTTTCTTCAGTAACCTGGATAAGTGAAACCAGATGTGGAACATGCTTCAATGTTGACATATATATTATGAGTATGAAATGAGCGCAATCTGTTGAAGCATCGACAAAAACGACAAAAATAGCTGACTGTTGCTAATTGAAAATTTCTGTATGCCTTTTTTTTGTTTGTCTTCATGTTCACCATAGGATCTCGGCCGTTTTTGAACAAGGTGTAAGATAGTTTTCCGCAAATAAACATTGTTTTCAAATTTATTCGAATATAGGTAGTGCGTTTCGAGCCCATTATACCATCTTTATTTCTAAAAACACCCATGTTGGTCACGTGAAAATTTTTAATTTCAATTTTTATTTGAAGAAACGGGCTGAAGGCAGCAGTTCTCGCCGCTGCGGCCGTGGAAAAGAAAAATCAGGTAGAGGAGACGGCGTGAGCCGTCGTCAACCGCCTGGTATCTACTTTTGAAAATGCGTTTATAGTGTTTGTTACTCTCCCTCCTCCCCTCAAGTGATCGTTATGTTGTTTTGTCTTGCCGAATCTCCGACTCCATGTGGTGAAGATAAATTTACAGCCCATTGAGGGAAGAGATGTAGGTTGAAAACAAATCCAGCCCAAAGCAACATGTTTGCCATTGAAAGAATAACGCAACCAATTGTGACAAGCAGACCAGATAAAAACTAAATATTTAAATATGAATAATGTTCAACAATTTTTCTGGCTGACCATATCGGCAACTTTCAAATACCCAGAAGAAAAAACGATTGCGTTAGAAGGTGTTGCCACTGGTAGTAAAAACGCAAATGATGCCGATATTGTGACAGGAAGCATAAAATTGAGTGGATCTATTTTGAGCGAGCTTAATGTACTAACAACGTCATTTAATATTTAGTTATGAGAACTGTACAGGTAAATTTTTCAAGAACTAATTATTATTGCCGTCCCGCGGCAAGTCACCTAATGGGTCTCGCCACGAAAATGGTTTCTGGCTAAAATACGGCTTCTGGACAAGGTTTTGTCATTTTTTCTGATTAAAACGGGCGAATTCAAATGGATTCAATCATCTCCAGCCAAATTTAAGCAGTCTCCACCAATTTTTGGTAAAAATGAGGTGTTTTTGGTAAAAAGCGGCAAAATATCCAAAAATGCATGTTTTGTACTGAAAATTGGTGGAAACAGCTAGAATTCGGTTGGAAATGATTGAAGACATGCTTTCTCACCTATTTTCATCAGAAAAAGTGCCAAAATCTTGTCCAGAAGCCGTATTTCAACCAAAAACCGTTTTCGTGGTGAAACCCATCAGGTGACTCGCCGCGGGACGGCAATAATATAATGAATTACAATTTTTGAAGTCATTCTTTGTTTGTGTACCTTGCTAGCTCAGCAACAATCGGAATGAATATTGAGGCAACAACAGTATTTGAGCATACATTTGTTAAAATTACACTGATAATAATACAAATGAGCATGATAACGTTGTGGTTGAATATCTCTAAATTCCTCATAATTTCTCCAATATTATGAGAAAGCTTGGATTCCTGAAATAAAATTTTTCAACATTGAATTACGTTAAACGCTATCTAACTTATCAGCCAAAATCCAGCCAAAACTGAAAACTGATCAGTAGCAATTAGTAAGTTTTACTTACTTTAACACCAGCAGCAAGTGCAAAACCACCACCAAGCAAAAAAAGTACACTCCAAGGAAAACGGTCCTGTACAGTTGCCCAGTCCAATAGACCACTACTCTCTTTCAGTTGTCTCCAACTTCCTGAAATTATTCGAAATTGTGGTCCAAATCGACATTTGCGCAACCCAAACAAAATGGTAAAAATCATTTGTACCTCTGAACTTTGGCAGTTTTTCTGGTAACGTAAACAGTAGAATCACAATAAACATGGCACTCGTTGCATCGGACACATACCTAAAAGTTATATATCCTAACAAACACTTTCACTTTTCAAACTTTGCTCGAAAAAGTTCTCCCCATCCAGGAACAACCTGTGGTTCTCTCAAAATCCATAGTAAAAGTAATAAAAGAAAACAAAACACAACAGAAACTTCAGCAAAAGAAAGTGCATTCAAATCATTGTATTTTTGTTGAAGTTTCATTGTGACAAGCTTTGATCCCTTTGATGAACCACGTAAATAAAGGAAATACAAAACGCACCTAAAAAAATTTTTGAAAAACATAATTGGTAACGTACCAGCAATATAAAAGGCAAAAGAAAACCATTGGAGAAGCAAAAATGAGCCAAGACAAAAAATTAACTCCAGTGTCTGCTCCAGGAAACAACCTGCACTTTCATAGTTGAAAACGATGGCGTTCTTCAAGCTCACTCATTTAGCTGACCAATAAGCACTAAATTAGTTGCTGTCCCTGTAATAGTAGCAGCACCGCCAATGTTGGCAGAAAAACAAACACTGAGCATTAATCCTTTCGCCATTTTTTGCTCCTTTGGAGAACGCCCGGAAGACATTTCACTTCAAAACATTTTTTTGGAGGGGATTTAATCGAATCTCACTTGCGATTAATTTCGTTGTTTTCATGAGGTAATGACAATCTTCGCATTCCAATACTATGTTTGCGATTACTGTTCAACAACTGGTGAGCTTCACTGAGTGCAACCAAATCTTCCAAGCGGTGATTTGAGACAAGTTCGGTAATGATACTTTGCACTATTGGAACCATCAGAGCCGTAGTAGCTGTGTTGGAAATCCACATACTTTAAAAAACAGGGATAAAGTATTAACGCATAAATGATGACGAACCTAAGAAATCCTGTAACTCCCATGAATCCTGCCATTACAAGCCCAGGTTCCGAGCCGACAGTTTTTAGAACAAAAAGTGCAATCCTCGCGTGCAGTTCGCATTTCTCTACTGCAAGTGCTACCATCAGTCCTCCCATAAACAAAAAACAAGTATCAGGAAGATAGGCTCGTGCGACTTCTTCCGATCGCATGATACCGAACAGTGGAAAGAGGATCATTGGCATAAATGCGGTTATGGCCAATGGAAGAGCTTCAAATACCCAAAATACGCCCATCACAGCTACACAGTAGAGACATCTTAGTTGAAGCTGAGTAAAATGATAATATAAATTTGAATCACTTTGATATCCAACAAACTCACTTCATGTTCTCCTCCCAGAACTAATAATGGTGCAAATAAAAAAACTGCCCCCCATATCACGAAAGATTGTTTATATGCTATGAAAATTGAGGTCGGTTTTTGCTTTTGGGCCATCTGACAAATTCAAGAAATTTTTTTTTCCAAAGTGAAAAAGATGAGAAAGGTAATCAGAAGTGAACATTCAAAAACGAGACAACTATTTTTAGAATTAAATAAGACAGATGATGAGAACAATGTTAATTAATCGGAATATTGTAGTGAGATAATCAGCTTTTCGAAGAGTGCAGTACTTTTATTTCGGTAAATGTTGGATGTGTGATCATACCGTTATTGATCACGTCGCCACACAGACTGATCAAAACGAATGACAATGATTAATTACAGTGTCTATCATTTTTGACAGAATTTTTGTCGTATCGTTTTGACGAGCGATACTATCCCGTAAACTCAACGAAATGCAATATTTTTAAAGAATCTTGTATTGGGGTTTGTGAGTGGCGTTTGCCTTACAATATGAATGAAGAAATAATTAAAAAAAACGAATTCACTTGAATTGTGAAAAACGATTTTCTATTAGGATTTTATTGCGTTATGAGGAAGTTTATTCGAAATGAGTCATTAAATATTGATCAAGATTTAAAGCACATCTTTCAGATGTATTTAACAACAATATTTTGATTGTACTCGCATGTTTTCATGAGAAGATAAAAAATAATCATTTCAATGTAGTTGAGATGTCTTTGGAATTCGGAAAAACTCAACCGTAAACAATGAAAGAAATACAGGAATGAACAAAAGACCATGAACAGCTCCAATGAACATTGTCAACCAAATTGTTTTGAAAAAAGTGAGTATGATATAAGCATCAACGGTGTATAAAATAGATATCCCAGCTATTGTCGATGAAGCACCCTAAAAACGTGACTTTGATTTTCTCATAGAGTTTTGCAGGCGAACACAGTACAAAATTTTTCACCTGTTGTTGAAGGAGTACTCTGCCTTCGCTACTGGAAAGCCAAATTTAAACGCGGCCAGGTTTTTCTGCACACACAGGTGGCAAAAAAAAGCGTGAAATTTTGAGAAATGTTTGTCTGCAATTCGTGTGTGTTCAGAAAAGTTCGGCCGCGTTTGAATTTAGTTTTTTTTTCACTCTAAAATTGGAATATCTGAATCAAAAATGAATTTTTTACCAAACTAAGTTGGGATTGTATCCAACCGAGAACGGTGTATTTAACTATGCCAAAATTTCCTCTTTTGAATTTTTAGATGGAGTCTTCTTTCAAAACGACATAAACAATCACTTTAGTTTGAGTTCAAAATTTCGCCTCTGTTCTGAAAAAGGGGGAAATAAAGCATGATGAGTTTCTTAAGACGCGTTCTCCGAGCGGACTCAACTCTGGGGGAGGGGTCCGGAACAGCTTTTTTCATAGTCTCGAAAAATATTCAAAAAATCTTGGTAAAACTCTTGGGAGGTCCCCAAATGAATTTACCAATCATAACTGAAAAAAAAATTTTCTCGATTTTTGGCGCCCCGAGTAAGTTGAAACTTTAAAAAATCATAACTTTCTTCAAACTGAACGGTGAGCGAGTTCTCTTCGCCGGTGATAAAAGGGCATTGATATGCATGTTTTGAATTTAGTTCGACACATTTTTCCTGATTGGAACATGAAAATTATATTTTGGCTGACAATGTTTCTTTCAGATACCGAATACTTGAACGATTTAAGACAAGATGTCCAAGAAAACTGAAAGTGACCGGGAACAGGCGCCGAAAGTTGTTCGGTTTGGGCTCAAATTTTTATGATAGACACTCCTAAGGGTCCCTAATTGAAAACCACTATCGGTTAGACAAAAAATTTTTTTTCTGAATTTTCAGAATTTTTAGAAGTTGAAACTTTGAAACATCGTAACTTGCTTCAAACTGAACGTTGAGCGAGCACTCTTCTCCAGTGACTTTTTGAATCAAATATGTATGTTTAAAAAATATGAACGTGTTTATTGACACATTGGAACATGCTGAAATTTAACAGGTGTTATATATTTCAAAATACAACTTTTCAGTGTATGCTTTTCTCAACTTCTCACTATGCGCATCGTTTTCCACGTATTTTTTTGAGTTTGTGTGATTTTTCACAGAATTTTAAAATGTACACTTCAGGTTCAAAATAATTGAGAAATACTATTGAAAGTTGATGAATCTGTGTGAATGATTTTTAGAAAACGGGAGAAGATGTTTGAAAACGAGTGATTGTTGCAGTACTTATCACACACGTATTGCAGTATGTAAAAAATTTATTTGGTAGCTCAGAACCTCATTCCCAGATTTTTATTTTGGAAGATCTGACCTCTACCTACATGACACATTTTCACCATGATGTTGTTGTTCGAAAATTATGTCGTCAACAGCAAAATTGTAGGTCTAATACTGCTCTATGTAACTGCAAATAGTCCAAGAAATGATCTGTTCAATCATCCGAAATAATGAATTTTTTTGTGATTTTCACCTCTTTTCTTCACTAATTTTTTCAACACGACGTATAGGGATACGTTCAAAAAAAGTAAAATTTCCAAAAAAATTAGAAAAACCTGGAACCTCAGTTTTTGAGCTGTTTTCACACATTTGGATGCTAAAAATGATTATGAGAACCAACCTGAATTTTTCCAAACTTTTTCAAAAATTTACTTTTTTTGAACGTATACGTCGTGTTGAAAAAATTAGTGAAGAAAAGAGGTGAAAATTACAAAAAAATCATTATTTCGGATGATTGAACAGATCGTTTCTTGGACTATTTGCAGTTACATAGAGCAGTATTAGACCTACAATTTTGCTGTTGACGACATAATTTTCGAACAACAACATCATGGTGAAAATGTGTCATGTAGGTAGAGTTCAGATCTTCCATAATAAAAATCTGGGAATGAGGTTCTGAGCCACCAAATAAATTTTTTACATACTGCAATACGTGTGTGATAAGTACTGCAACAATCACTCGTTTTCAAACATCTTCTCCCGTTTTCTAAAAATCATTCACACAGATTCATCAACTTTCAATAGTATTTCTCAATTATTTTGAACCTGAAGTGTACATTTTAAAATTCTGTAAAAAATCACAGATACTCAAAAAAATACGTAGAAAACGATGCGCATAGTGAGAAGTTGAGAAAAGCATACACTGAAAAATTGTATTTTGAAATATACAACATCGGAGACTAGTGTTGCCGCTTAGTTTTTTGACAACTATAATACATTTTTGCGTTTGTTACCAGCAGTTTGGAAAGTCCTAAAACTCTTTTCTAGACTTCTACACTGATATCAGTGTCAGTTACTTACCTTATCACTTATCAGCTCTAGATGATGAGATAGCAAGATGCAATCAACTGAAGAAATGTTAGTCTAGAACACCTTTATATGACTGCACTTGACCCTGGGCTCAAACTTTGAAATTTCCCGAAATTTCAATTTTCTCATGATTTTTGTCACTTTTTCTTGATAAAAACTTATGGAAAACCCCCAGCAATAATTGTTTTGATTTTTTCGAATTTTTCGAACGTGTACGTGAAAACAGTGGGTCAGTGTGAAAAAGTGACAAAAATTATGATAAAATCGAAATTTCCGGAAATTTCAAAGTTTGAGCTTAGGGTCAAGTGCAGTCATGTAAAGGTGTTTTAGACTAACATTTCTTCAGTTGATTGCATCTTGCTATCTCATCATCTAGATTTGAAGAAAATTATGATTTATTGAAGTTTCAACTTACTCGGAGCGCCAAAAATCGAGAAATTTTTTTTGTCAGTTCTGATTGGTAAATTTATTTGGGGACCTCCCAAGAGTTCTACCAAGTTTTTTTGGTATTTTCCGAGACTATGAAAAAAGCTGTTCCAGGCCACTTTCGGGAATCTGGGAGAATGCCTCTTAAGTAGTATCATCGGGTTCTAAAAATATTTTTGAAGTTTAATTTTGATAAAAATAAACTAGTGTCAATAAAAATGTACTCTTACAAATTTCTCAAAGATAAAAGTTCTGGAAATTGAGCTCAACAACAGGATCAAAAAGTTTGTTTCCTTCTTCTATTTTTTATAACCCTCTTTTTCTGGTATTCCAATCTTTTTTGGTTTATATCCCTCTTTTTATTTTATTTCCTTTTTAAACCATTTTAATTCCCTCTTGTTTCTATTCATTTTCCTCTTAATTTTATTTCCGCATCATGCCTTCATTTCCCCCTTAGAACTGAATTTCCCCCTATTTTCGAAAAGAGCCAAGATTTCTCCCCGCTTTTTAGTGTTTGAATGCACGTCTGCACCAAAAAAAACTGGTGCTGCGCTTTTAGTAGCGTCTACGGTAGTCGACAATAATTTCTTTCAGAAACCATTTAACAAGTGAAGCACATAAATTGTTCACATCTCTTTCTTGCAAGACCACACACTACTTCAACACCAAAAAGACGAAGACAGATTTTGAACTAGTTACGTTGATTATATGTTACCTGGAAGATTGGCCAGCCAAGAGTTTCAAGCGCTCCTATGATACGCTGTTCTGTTGTTCCATGAGACGTCACGAACGCGTAGATTATGTGGGCAGAAAGATCAACAGCAAAGCCAATGCTCATTATAATAGATATCATACTGACTGCATCTAAATTCACACCCCATAGCGTCATGTAGCCAAAAACACCAATATTGATAGAAACAATAGAAACAAAAATAACAAGTCCAGACGGTAGACTCGGGACCAAAACAATTGAAACGAGCGTCATAGAGAGTAATGAAATCGCAACATTTTGAATGGTCGCAGGGAGAATTATAAGATACTGGTCAGCAAACGGAAACGCCTGTAAATACAATTGAGTTGTTTTGCGGTCCCCAGTTCGTGACACCTGGCCATATTTTTCGCGGGCTGATCTCTCACAGATTTCAGGCTTCTAGGTCAAAATTTTTCTTTTAATGTTTCGATCTGAAGACCTAAAATCGCTGCAAGACCAGACCCGCGCAAATGTGCCCAGGTGTCACAAACTAGGGAACGCAAAATAAGTGTTACAATTTGATTTACTTCATGATATATAGCCACATTGTAAGGTTGCTCATCGGCTATTTTACGCAGAAGTTCTGCTGCATGTTTATGATCATTAGGTTCAACGAAGTTTTTCAATGCTATCTATAAATTGCAAACTGAGATGAACATTATATTCTAGATTTACTTGGAAACGGAAAGATTGAAAAGCTCCATTTGTTTCGTTGATTCGAATATTGCTGGTCCAATGTGTTGACCCACCGGTATACTTCAACCAAGAACTTAGCTTTTTTTTCCAAATTTTTTCCGTATCATCAATATCAACATTCAAATCAGCCAAATAATTTAGATATTCGAGAAGAAAAAAAACCGTTCCGTCTCTTCCTAGTGTATACATAGTGTTTTCAAAAGCACTAACAACTTGTAAAAGGCGTTCTCTGTCATTTAATTTTGGTACTTTTGTTTATATTCAAATGTTCACCTTTCTAGCGCATTACTCAGATCAGGTGGATTCAGCACTGCAACATGAAGCTGAGGTCCAATTTTCCAAAATTGTTTTATATCAGAGAAGTATTTCGCAATATAATGATCGTTTGTCACCAAGTTTCCAGGGTTTAACCCTTCTCGAAAATTGTAGCATCCTAGAACATTAACTGCTTTTTATTTTTGTAATAAATGGAATTTACCATATAGAGCAATTAAAATATAAATGAAGAAAATGATCCCAGAGAGGATTCGTACTGCATTTGATAAAATGAAAGGGCCATATATTTTACCCAAAAACAATACAATTCTATCAAATTTCTGATGGATGGGATCTTTTTGAAACTTTTCTACTTTGGATATTGTAGTAGAAGCATGGCTCCATGCCATATCGGCAGAAAGAGTTTCCTTTGAAGAAAAACTGTTTTCTCGTGACGAAAACAAATCATTCGAATTTTTTAGACATCGGAAATCGGTCGAAGAGTCTGTTCTGCTGCATAAAAGAAAATCAGCAAAGTGGGCAGAAAATGTTAACCTTTTAATTGTTTTCATATTTGAAGCTGATTCTTTGTAAATTTTTCCTACATCTACTGAAAAACGAGTTTTGTAGAGGAATACGCAATGCCGATTTTCTTTTTCTATGTCCCCCATTACAGCCATGATACCACAGAAAAAAGTCAACTGAAAAAAAAAATATGCTACTTTTTGAAAATGTATCTACTTGATAAAAATAACTGAATGCTACAGATACACATGCGTAGATACAAAAGTACTGAATTCCTGGTAGATCCGTTATACATCCTGAAATCTGATAGTTATTCCAATTAATTTCGTTTTCGGATGACCAATTGCAAACGACAAAATATCTGTCACGTTTGTAATAGTCACAGCTACACCAGCATGAGAAAGGGTTTTTGACATACGTGCCGGCACGGTCAGTGTATCACTTGTTTGGTCCCAACATGCATTCATTAAAAACATATCATCAATTCCGATGGCTGAACCATAAGCTTTTAGAAAACCGTAAGAAAAATTTACCAATTATCAAAAATGGTATGATTGTGTTGATGACATTGTAGTGAACACCAATTAGAAACAAGAAGCCAAAAGCACTCACAATAGACAAAACTGTTGTAAACATTCCTTCAAATTATATTTTTACTGATAAAGTGTGAAAAAATTTGATTATTGTTAGAATCTGGCTGATTAATTTTTTAGGTACCGATGACATTACCAAAAATAAGTAGGAACCGTTAAGGTACTTTGCCGATATACTTTGATGTTTTGGGAAACTTAATAAACTTTTTGGTTTATTATTATTTGAGTCAAAACTGAGATGATGACATAAGTAAAATTTATAGTTGCAAATTGATCCAAATTACCTGCACACGCTACCCATGGCTTACTGCGAATCCAATCAATTTTTCGAGCCGATTCTCGTTTCAACGTGAAAGAAGAAAACAAAGCATATGCAGCAAGCACAAAAAAGCTTACAACGAAGTTTGGGACAAAAGCTTTAGCGTTTTCATCAAGCCCGTCCTGAAAAATGTGTTGCGTGAAAATAAAACTTGAAAAATCACTTCAAGAGATTGGTAATGAGCGAAAGAAAGTGTGATTATTTCCGATGAGTACACATGAATAAGAAAATGTTCGACAGCATACGAAAACTTTGAAGAATATTCTTCTACCATTTTCTGATCTTGTTTCAAAAAATAAAACAACTGAGTTAATTTTGCATCACTCATGGAACCGTTCTTGTGAAATTCAACGTCACCAAAAATGTTTCCCAAATAAACTGGGGTATCCTTCAAACAAAAAAAATTATGAGAATTTTGTGAAAACCTGTGAACCTTAGTTCCTCCTTTTGGATAGTGAATATTGAAAACTTTTTTTACATCTTGCAACCGTAGAAACATTGTTATATGTTCATTTGCACCGCACACCCAATCGTAAGTCAGACAGAGATCCTGAATTTTGATATGTAAATTATATTTGAACCAAAAAGTTTCGCACTGAAAAAGTGCGTGCCACATTTTTTAAAAACTATTTTTTTCATTTCTTTGTTGATATTTTACATAATTATTGCTGTATTCACAGAGAAGAACACATAGGTTTTCAAGGTCGCCACGTGGCAAAAATGAAAGAGCTTAAACCACGTGGTCGCTTACAATGTATTTTGAACGCGAAAATCTTCGAGATACGAGAGGTGGTATTCATGAAAAGTGCCTGCCGCGTAGCATCTCAGAAAATCTGAATAGTGTTATTACTACTGTTCGGCGAGTCACATGATGGGTCTCAAGACGAAAATGGTTCATGGCTGAAATACAGCTTCTAGACGAAATTTCACTTTTTCTGATGGAAACGGGTGCAATTATACGTAAATTGAAGACGCGTTATCTGTAAAATCTGGACTTTTCATGGCTTCTCGCCAAAAGTACAGTCTGTTCCAAAATTATAGGACCCCCCTATATTTTGACAGTCTGGAACTTTTCAGAAGAGATAGAAAAAATGTGTAAGTGCAGTTATTTATCACTTGTC
>LR538660.1:816806-856823 GCA_900536315.3 Caenorhabditis becei
CTCACACATTTTTTCTATCTCTTCTGAAAAGTTCCAGACTCACAAAATATAGGGGGGGTCCTATAATTTTGGAACAGACTGTATTATGCGTTCCCGAGAGTGTGTCACCTGGCCCTCGGGTTACGGTTTGGGTCCTGCCGCGCTTTCACGGCGGCAGGCCTGATTTTCCGAATTTTTTCGCTTTTGACTCGAAAGCCAATTTCACTTCGTTTTACTCATTTTTCATGTTTTTTCAGTGAAAAGAAACGAATAAACCAGAAAAATGCATTTTTTTTTAACGTTTTTACTGTTTTTTTCCACTTTTTTACCCCAAATTCACATTTTACAGCAGTTATCTGCTATTCCAAACAGAAAATGGCGCATTGACAAGATTTTCAGAACGTTTGATAAGAATTAAGCAATTTCCGATTGTTTGCTAGTTCTTGCAAGCAGTTTTTCGCAATTTAGCTGCTCAAAACAGATTATTAATGCTGTAAAATGTGAATTTGGGGTAAAAAAGTGGAAAAAAACAGTAAAAACGTTAAAAAAAAACATTTTTCTGGCTTATTCGTTTCTTTTCACTGAAAAAAAAATGAAAAATGAATGAAACGAAATGAAATTGGCTTTCGAGTCAAAAGCGAAAAATTCGGAAAATCAGGCCTGCCGCCGTGAAAGCGCGGCGGGACCCAAACCGTAACCCGAGGGCCAGGTGACACGCTCTCGGGAACGCATAATATTTAGAAATAAAACAATTCGCTTACTAGGCAGCAGCCACAATGAAAAGTTCAGACTGGGTGGAAAAAAAACATAATTTGTAATTGAAATTCATGCGCAGACCAGCATTCCGAACACAACAGATTTCACGCGAAACTTTCTGGGTATTTTTTAAAAGAATTGTCTCTTTGCAGAATACGGTAAGCAGCACCGAATGATACATGAGTTTTTGCAGTTTTGAAAAAAATTCGAACGCTAACCTCTAATCTAGCAGAGAGCTTCAGTCCTGGGACCCCTGGGAGCCGGTCGTAACGTGACGTAAAACATAAGTAGGCAACAATAAAAGTTCCACTTAGTAACAAGTACACCACCACTCGTTATCAAACCCCAACCATATTTCCGAACAAAAAGTCACGAAAAGTACATTGATAAATTAGGACCGTGTCGTTTCAGAATACTTCATTTATGACTTTACAATTTCTCCTATCAAAAATCACGGCTTCAAATGTTCCTATTTTCAAAAACCTTTGTTAAGTATAAGACTGTTAGACATGTTTGATTGCGGTATTGCAAAAAAGCTGGCCGGATATGCAACTTCTGACCATCAAACAAAAATACCTGATATGTTAAGTTATACTTCATATTATCGGTTGACACTGAGACATTGTTCATTATCCAATCATTGAGAAGCTGAAAGTTTGTTTGAATTTCACGGGAAAATCGCAGGAGTTACATTGATTTCTTCAAGAATAGTTTTTCGTAGTATTGAACCTCCGTCTTTGGCACGAATTAAAATATTGATGAATCGTTTGGTTTCAAATGATTTACCAGGCAGAAATTTGTTTTCATCTAACGGCCAATTATCATTAAAAATTTTTAATTCTTTCCGCCATCTGAACGTTTGAGTATTTGTAATTGAAAAAAAAATTCACCTGGCATCAGATGGTGTGAAAACAAAAGAAGGATCATCAACGCGGAGTTCACGAATTTTCAAGAATCCCGTTGAACAGATTGAAGTAATCAGCAACGGTGAAAAAACAAAATACCATTTCCAGGAATATGCAAATGGTCCGTAAACTTCAAAAGCATTTTTGACTAAAGCTTCTGCTTCAAAGTTTTGCATTGAGCCCTGAATGTTTGAGCAAGGTGAACAGCTTCAAAAACGGTGAAGAGAAGTTTAATTTAGAAAAAAATACAAATATTCGAGGAGCGTGATTTATATACATTTCTAATGACTATCTCATTGAGCGTTAATTTGAAAAAAGAATGTCATCTATTCAAATTTAACAAAAATTCATCTAGATGTAGTTGGAACAAAGTGAGTAAAGAGATTTCAATACAAACTGTAGGAACAACACTTTTCAAAATGTATCGCTAGTTTCCGTTCCACCCGGATTAGGAGATGACCGGTCAGTTTTATTGTAAATGTTGAGGACTTCATCTGCGCACGAACAAAACCAGTACTGAAAGACAAGCGTCAGGAAAATATCGAAAATCCTTGACTGTCGTGAAATGCTTCTGATGTTCTTATTAAATGCTTTCAAGGTACTATTTTCCCTTGCGTTTTATACAAAAGAAAACAAAATAAATTTTACAGTAGACTGATTTCCTGTTCCGCTCCGAATCAATCTATTTGAGTGTTTACTATTCAAAGTGAACAAGGGTTCAATACTATCAAAAATACGGAAGTACGGTCAGAAGAAACCAAATGTCGGGAATCAACAGATGATGCGAAATAACTTGCGATCTAATCTTCTTCAAAGACAATGCTTTGACCCAAATTGACTGGTTGAATGAGTCTTAAGCATTGGAAAAGAATAAAACAATAATCTATCTACTTTAGTTTTGTACAATTGAAAAAATTCAAATGTTATGTAGTTTTCTGGGTAGTTCCACTAACAACTTTAAATAACGAATGTTCGGAAAATTCCTGCTTTCATACATTTGAAGATGACGGCACTAGAAACTAGCTGGAGATGGTGGTCAGTAATTGTCTGTCAGCGCCGTTGCCAGCGGTAAAGTGTGGTCAATGGATGGCATATAACTGGGTTTCAAAAGTGCAGCCGATGAAAAACGGTAATTTTTATCGTTTTTGATAAAATTTCAATAATTTCTGAAAGTGCTTGCAAAAATATTTTGTGCAGAAGTGGCAATAAGTGTGGCCATCTTTTATCTATGTTAAGAAAACATGAGAAAACAGTGATCTTTTATTGAAACGGATGTTGTTGATCTTCACAAAATAACGCAGATCAAGAGTCATACAAATTAAAACGGATCTCAAATTTAACATTCATCAATGTTGCTATTCAAATTATCCGAAACGAATGAACTCGTTCTTCCGTTTCTCCACTGAAATTGTACTATTGATCTCTGACACTGTTGGAAATCTTACTGGTATTATCAAAAACAAGGCTCCCATCAGATCTTCCGAATCTGATAAATTCATTTTTTCTCTTCCCAAAACGAATAAACTCGTTTTTGCGTTTTTCAACTCTGCAATAATAACGTTCATTGTTCTATTATAATGTTGCTGACCCGTGACTACGCTTTCCAAACCGAATGAATTCGTTTTTACGCTTGTTCATTGTAGGTATTTCTTGATCATACACAGTCGTATCTGTTTGTTGCATTACTTCTTGCAGAGCTCTTTGAACTACCGCCATTTCAGTCTGAGATTTTCGAATGCAATTGAAACTACATAACACAAAGCAAACCTCCAGTTGGCACACACGAAGTTCGAGTTGTTTCTCAGGGTCGTTGACAGTGGACACATCACAATCGGCTTTGACCGATACGGTCAGCATCAAGATTGAGAAAATCACTCCAAAGAGCATCTTCTTACGAATAATGCTAGGTGAGTTGAGTTTTCGACTTAAATAGTATTTTTCTTAGCCAACAGCTCACTCGCGGAATGCTCCACCCATTAGACCACGCCCATCTTCTCAAGAGCGTGAATTGAAGATGTTAGAGAAGTCCAAGAAAAATTTTTGAGAATTAGAAACGTGAAATGTGCAGTTTCCAGATCACAGTGACAATACTCATTTTGAAATATTGTTGGAATTGAATTATTCCTGCAGAGAATGTTTGAAAACTTGATTGTCTTACAAAAAACTATAATCGCTGAACAGAAGACAAAAAAAGAGGCATATCTTGTTGGCACAACAACTCTAAATGGTTAGAACATTTGTCTTCCTTATTTTAATTTTGATAAACTACTTTATACAATAGAATAGTTGAACAGAAAATTTTCAAGAATGACCAAATAATCTGGTACTTTAAAACATTTCGGACTTGCTGTGTTGAGCTGTATTTGTGAACATGTTCATTGAATCCCAAGATGTTTATTTTCTCCTATTGTTTTCTGGTTACGGAACCATCACCAGACTTGTTCCACGTTTCTTCAGCGTGAGTTTACAGAGTAAAACAAGAGTTTTTATTATTGGTAAAATCCGAAATGGGTAGCTGGTCTAGGAATCCGTTCAGTGCGGCCGCCAGGTCTCGAAGCGAAAAAATGCTTATTTCGCGCTGCGCCTTTAAAAAACTACGGTATGTGTGGTGAAAACCGTAACTTTTTTTAAGACGCAGCACAGAATGCGCATTTTTTTGCTTCGAGACCTGGCGGCTGCACTGAACGGATATATGAAAATTATGTCTAAACGAGTTTTAATTTTTAATTAAAATATCAATCCAGCGAAATTGTTTTGAATATAAGTATATATATTTAAAAATGTGATTATCATCAAAAATATCTCGCTCAATTTTCCAGAAAGGACTCAATACACAAAACTACTTTTCAGATTTGAGTGGAAAATGTGTCACATATTTTCTAACGACTGTTCTCTTGGTGATATTTTTTTGACAAATCCAATTTTTATTACTCAAAGGAACGTGTAAACTGTATCCAAAACATTTCTGTGGTCAGATTGGCTCTATTAAGTTTTTTACAGGGTCTACAATCCTACAATAGCATCTACCAAGTGATTTGCAATGTCATTTTTTTTGGAATTTTTTATGAAGAACTGGCTTTTCTTCGCAGAATGATTTCACCTATAAACTTTTAGTCTTATTGAATATTCATTTATGCAACATAAAACTACGGTCAAGATTGCGTGTATTCATTCTCGCTAGCCCACGTACTTGTGAAAGTTTGAATTTTTAAGGAGTAGGGGTCAACTTTTGAGAACTCAAAAAGTCATTATTAGTCACTACTGTCGTTTCAATCAGCAGTGAAAACAGTTCATTTGGCAATTTGCATGCTTTTAGTAGGTCATCAGTTTTGTCCTCCTTCTTCTGAATTGAAAAAATTGAGAAAATCAACGTCATCAACTTTTAACACATTAGATTTGTTCATGCGTTCGTGGCAATCAGTAAAGACGTGTAATTTTCGTTATCTTTTTTTCTTACAATTATTAACATCTGGTTGTGCTGTAGGTTTCCAATGTTCAAATTGCCTGGAATTAAATTATGTTTTACAAACATAGATTAGTTTTTTTAAGCGGGAATTGAAAGAGATAAATGGTATTGTTGTGCATAAATGAAAAAACCCAAAAACATGCAGCGACGAAAATAATATCTAATGCATAGTCTCAAGAAAGGAGATGCACCAAGAAATTGGCATGGAACGGTTCTTCTTCATGATACGTAAAAATGGGAACATAAGCGAGTTTTTGATGACAAAGGTTGCAATCAGCTGACACTCAAAAAACAAAATATGATGAAAGTAGAAATTCGTTTATGAACGGCGATAAAGGAGAACATCCAGGAACCGTTTTTCTTTAACAAACGTGTCCAGAAGCCGTATTTCATTAAGAAACCATTTTTGTGGCGAGACCCAAAAGATGATTAGCCGATGAACAGTTTATTATAGATTGGTTTGCTATGTCGGCACTTAGCGGTGTCGCGGAGTGGTTGTTCCGTCACAAAATTTAATGTGTTACAAGCAAAATATTTGAATGAGCAGACTTGCAGCTTTGAAATTCTGACGCAACCTGCACCATACGGCGTTTATTTTTTCACGGAACTGTATTGGCCAAAGTTTGATTTTTCTTCACTTCTTTTTGAAATTGATATGATCTTATTATCGTTGTATTCCGAAATGACAGTTTGCTTGAGGAATGTAGAGCAAATCTTCTGATGGGTCTTTTAGCAAAAACTCTACAGTAAACAGTCAAAACATTTGAACATTTCCGCTCGAGGTCGCAATACCCTTTGAAAATATGATTTTGAGAGATTTTTTGCGAAATTCCTCCAAAAATTTTAATCTATTGCGACCGGGAACGGAAATGTTCAAATGTTTTGACTGTTTACTGTAATGTTTTTGCTACGGGACCCTTTCGAAGATTTTCTTTACATTCCTTCAGCGAACTGTCATTCCGGAATACAACGATTATATCAGATTAGCTTTGTTTGATCGCAGTTCCTTTTTTAATGATCAGGGAAAAAATAATTTGTCAGATTTTAGTTATTTGCTTTTCTAAAATTTTAAGATATTACAAATTGTACGTTTCTGTCTCAATATGTCGAGGTCAATACAAAGGAATCCTTCATTTAATATGAAATAAGAGATCTTCTAATGTAACTTTCACATTTTAGATTTTAATTGTCTATCAGTAAATCATAGCTGCTAGGCAAAAAAACAAGATCGGAACAAGATTATGCATTGACTCAGAATTGCACAAATTACCGTCACAAGTACATACCTCGAGATTGCCTGAAACAAGTGAAATTGTACGATCCATCTGAACCAATTTTTATAATCAAAGTATTATGTGTTTCTCAGTTTGTGTCAACTGGCCATATTTTATTTTTCGCAGGCTGACTTGTAAGTGATTTCAGGCTTGTAGGCCAAGCGTACTTTAATTGTTTCAATCGAAAACCTGAAATCTCTGCTAGACTAGCCAAAATATGATGCCTTGTGACTCAAGGGTACGTGTTCTGAACTGGGGAATGCAAAACACACTTTCAAATTTATGTGACTGTCGTGTATTAATGATTATAACATTAATGAACGATTTCCAGATGAAAATGTTCAAATAATTTCCATCAAGAGTCAGTGATATTTTACAGTCGACTTATTCAATTTGATTTTGAGTAGCAACTGCCAAAAAAATTGGCGTCATTGCTAAATTACTAATTGAAATAAATTTTTCAATTTCTGAAATTGCTGTTTTCTAATTGTAATAGATTGTGCACTGTTTTCTCTTTAAATGAAACGGCCAGTTTGTCCACCCAAGTTGGACTGACTTGTGTATAACCCCTTCGAAAGAAAATGTTTCACCTTCGCCACTTGTAATTTTTGTGCAATCTGAACGAATTTGTTCTCTAGCGTTTGGAATACAACTGCGCCAAACGTGGTTAGCTCCTTAAAAACAAAATTAGAAAAAAAACGTTGAAATGGACGTACCATTATTCTCTTGAAAAATCATTTTCATGCAAACACCATTTGTACACTCACTACTACGAACACCGTCTCTCAGAGCAAGATCTACCTGAAGCAAAATATAACAAACGCTAAAGACAAAATCTACGTACTTCGAAGTAGTCAATACAGCGTTGGCTGTATGGTACGTATCGAACATTCTCCAACCATCTGAGCCAATTTGGATCTGATATTTCGCTGAGCATGGCGTTTGCATCAATGGTTGTGCAAGCGTAACAACGAATTTCTTGTGGAATCCCATCTCAAAAAAAAAAAAATTTACAAAGCGTAATTGACTTACATTGTAAAAAAAACGAAACTAGAATAATTTCAATCGAGACCATTTTTCACAAACTGCCCGTAGAAAAATACTCAAATATACAGCGAGCAATTGAAATTTTCGGCAGAATGCCTCCAACTTCAAGAGATTTCTGAAAAATCGATTTCGAAAATGAAGTGATAGGGAAGATAGCTACTCAAATGAAAAATAAAATGAACGCTTCATATTGGTATGTTTGCTCTGAGGGTAACGTGCGCGGAAAAGAAAACTAAAGAATAGAAGTGACAGTTGATTCAGGCGAGCTGCGAACAGACGCGCTGACCGTTTATTTCTTGGGTAAATACAATACAATTTTTTGTTGGAGTTTGAATCCAAATGTCATCAACTATTAACAAAATCAAAACTCCTGTTGACACAAATACAACTAAATTAAAAGTCACACAAAGAACGCTAAAAAATATTAGGACGAGTTCTCCGAGAAGACTCAACTTTGGGGGAGGGGTCAGGAACAGCTTTTTTCATAGTCTCGGAAAAAATCAAAAAAAAATTATAATAGAACCCTTGGAAGGTCTCCGAACGAAACCACCAATCAGAACTGACAAAAAAATTTCTCGATTTTTGGCGCCCCGAGTAAGTTGAAACTTCAAAAAATCATAACTTTCTTCAAACTCAACGTTGAGCGAGCTCTCTTCGCCCTGGTAAAAGTAACATGTATGCGCATGTTTGGGATTTTTTTGGACCTATTTCCTCATCTGAAACGTAAAGTCTGTGGGTCGGCAACATTCTGATTTTTCACCTGTTCAGAATACATTTGACGTTTAAGATGAATTATTTGTAATTCTCGAAGTTTTTTGGGGGGTCTGGGACCAAAAGTTGAAAGTTATGTGGTAGAATCAAACTTTTGTGACCTGCATATAACCCCTATAGAATAGTTTTGAAAAATGGAGTCAAAATACCAAATAGTCCCAGACACCCATTTGGTGAGAAAAAAAAGTCAAATCTTCGAAAAATTCTAAAAAATTGGAAAAACAAGATATCATTATAAACATTTTTTGGGTATGTTTTAGACCCTAGCGCATGTTTTAAAAATATTGGGGATCCACGAAACCTTTGGGAAGTCTGCCAAAACAGCCAATTTTTATGGTTTTGGCGTTTTTCTCAAAAAAAATCATAGATGTATAATCCGAAAATATGATTTTCGTGATCAGCGTCTAATTTTGCGTCGATCTCGTAAAAAAAAAACGGCAAAAAAGAGTCGCCATCATCGATTTTTGGGACCTTTTTTGTAGACCATTTCCGGTACTTCCAAAAATAAAAATTTTTATTTGATTTTTCTACATATCAAGAATATCACGAATCGATAGGAAATTCAATGCCGATTATTTTTGCAGTTGATTACTTTTGCGTATAATTTTTTCCTGGCGAGATACAGCCGTTTTCCCGAAGAGCACCTTGGGGCGCGCCACGGAGGACACTGGAGTGGTGGGCGACACGCGCCAAAACATGCTGTTCACTTTATCGACCATAACTCTCGAAGGAGGCTTCGACGAAAAAAGTGATCAATCACAAAGTTGTAGAGGAGAAAATTTCCTATCGATTCGTTATTTCATTGTTGCAAAAAACTGGGAAAATATTTTTGAAAATCTAGTTTGAATATCTATCTTGTTAAATGAAAGATTTTGCTTCGATAATTCACTCAAAATGGTATCTCAACTACGAAATCGATAGGAAATTTTCTCCTCTACAACTTTGTAGTTGATCACTTTTTTTGTCGAAACCTCCTTCGAGAGTTATGGTCGATAAAGTGAACAGCATGCTTTGGCGCGTGTCGCCCACCGCTCCAGTGTCATTCTACGCAAAAGTGATCAACTGCAAAAATGATCAGCATTGAATTTCCTATCGATTTCCTATATTCTCAATACGTAGAAAAATCAAATAAATTTTTTTATTTTTGGAAGTACCGGAAATGGTCTACAAAAAAGGTCCCAAAAGTCGATGATGGCGACCCTTTTTTGCCGTTTTTTTCCACGCGATCGACGCAGAATTTGACGCTGATCACGAAAATCATATTTTCGGATTATGCAGCTATGATTTTTTTTTGAGAAAAATGCAAAAAACCATAAAAATTGGCTGTTTTGGCAGACTTCCCAAAGGTTTCGTGGGTCCCCAATATTTTTAAAATATGCGCTAGGGTCTAAAACATACCCAAAAAAATTTTTATAGAGATATCTTGTTTTTCCAATTTTTTAGAATTTTTCGAAAATTTGACTTTTTTTTTCTCACCAAATGGGTGTCTGGGACTATTTGGTATTTTGACTCCATTTTTCAAAACTACTCTATAGGGGTTATATGCAAGTCACAAAAGTTTGATTCTACCACATACTTCCAACTTTTGGTCCCAGGCATTTCGATTTTTACAAATAATTCATCTTAAAGATCAGCGTATTCCTTGTAAAAGTTGGCATACGAAAAATATTTTTTCAGATAAAAAAATGTATTCGGAATTTTTCTAAAAATCGAGGAAAACGGGAAGTTTGATGAAGAAACACACATTTTTGAGTTCAACAATGTTTGAAAAGTTCTAAAAAAGACTACAATTTCCGGATTGATGTTTTCATGTCATAACACAGCCTTGGGTATGTTTTCATGTCATTGACAAAAATTTAGAACTGTATTCTCGGCTTCCAAACTGCTATCAGTGTCACTACCTACCTTATCACTTATCAGCCCAGCATGAAGACCTAGCCAGAAGTGATCAACTGAAGAAATGTTGGTCCAGGACACTTTCAGATGACTGCTTTGACCCTGGGTTCAAACTTGACAATTTCCCGAAATCTCAAAATTTTCACGATTTTTGTCACTTTTCACCAATTGAATTTCGAAAATACAGGGCGGAGCAGTTCTTCAATCAATTTGTCTGTGTAGCCCTCCTTCAAAAGTTAGGGAGCAAAACCTAACTTTGATTTTTGTTAGCAGCTGCGAATCAGTGTTTCTTTAGAAAATTTTAACTTCAAAACTAACAATGATGCATAAAAGTGATCAACTACAAACATCTGCTATCGAATAAACGGAATTTTCGTGGGTGTGAACTTTGGCTCGTTGCAGATGAAATCTTATTGCATTTCACTGTTCGATAGAGCTTTTTGTGGTGATTATTTTTGCGGTTGACAACTTTTTACCAGATTTTTTGGTTAAAAAGTTACAGACAATAACAAAAAAACTATTTTTTCTTAACTTTTTCAGAGAGAATCTTTGAAATTACTCAACAATGGCCACTAGGCCTTTTCACACGAGCCGAAAGTAATTTTGACTGGACTGATATTTTGAATAGAGATACTATGGGGGACCCTTAGTCCAAAATGACAACTTTTGGATTTTTCGCTCACCGGCTCGCGGAGCCCCGGAGCAAAAACGGGCTCACAAAAAAGTTGTCCAATAAATCTGAAACTTCTCCCCGGGGTTTTTTGGGCCGTGGAGTACGAAAATAACAATGAAAAAATCTAAAAAAAATAGTCACAGTGCAAAAAAGTGGAAATTTTTCAGTTTTTTGACCTCCTGAAAATTTTAGTACTGGAGGTACACGAGATCTCTTCATTTAAACACGTTTATAGATACATAACATATCAAAAAATCTCGAAAAATAAACTTGATTCTTTTGAAGATTTCTGACGATTTCTGATGTTTTAGTACTGGAGACGACCTTTTTTCAGCCGTAGTGAAAAATTTTCAACTAAAATTTTTCAAATGGATGGTTTATTCGTATTTTACAATTGAAAACACGTCGAATTGCACTATTGGCTAATTTTCAAAGATTGAACATTTTGCCGGAAAATTCAGTTGAAAATTATCTTCAGATTTTGGTCATTTTCGGGTACTGTCTCAACTGAACTATTTTTAGGTCTTATCATGGATTTGTAACTGGGACATGTATCTATCAGTTCCCTCTAACCACTAGTCTCTAAACATTTTTTTTTATTTTTTTAGATTTTTCAAACTTTTTGCACCTCACTTTTCAGTGGGTCAAAGTATATGGTGAGGAATTCCAGGAAAATTTTTGGGATCGGAAAAATATAAATTAAAGTTTTTGGTTACTTTGGACCATGAAATGTACAAAAAATATGTTCTGGCATTGGGTACGTTGTGAAAAATAGAAAATTTATGTCGTTGCAACTTGAAACTGGAATAAAATTTTGAATTAAAAAACTAAACTTTCACAGCAAACAAGATTGCTAATTGAAAAAAAAAAATCAGGCGTCCGTTAAGAACTGCAATGATGATTGATGTTCGCTGAAATATCGTATTATTTTTGTACAGAGACGAGCCTGGTTTGTGTTAGTGGAAGTCAGAAGACTTTCCGTTCCACCACACTGGGGAGATACTTCTTGAGTGAGGGGCCATTATATGTTGTGAGCCCTGAGAGGGCGAGTTCGAACTGGCGGGTCAGGTGCTGAGAAACACCGCTTTATAGATGTTTCCATCCGCAGAATCACTGGTTCAAATGATTGCATGACAATGGTCTATTCTTCGGCTTCACTCTTCACCAGCCTAACTTGGACTGTTCTACTCTCCTTTCCCAGGTAATTCCTCCACCTCCCCTTCCAGCCCGAAGGCCTTCCGGTTCCTAGGTGTAGTTGCCCGTCCCCAGCCTCGCGGCCGGACCCGTCTGTCATCAACCCGGCGGTTTCCAGAGGGTAACTAAAGACTGTACACTTAAATTAACACCTAAATCTCTCCGAATTCATTCATTCGTGCGCTGCGAGTTTCGAACTGTCACGATGATCCACTTTGAGGACTTTTTCAGAAACTTGATACATTTCATCAATTGGTATGTTGGGAAAAAACTTTGACGTTAATTTTGTCTTTAATGAAGCAACCGAGACATATCAAAAAAGCATAGCTGATTTCATTTGTGCAAAAGATTCTTTCGACAGTTTCCAATGCCATACCGTTAGGAATTTAATTACGTCTTATTACAGCCCTCCTCTTGTATATGTTTCTATGAAAATACGATTTTCTTCTTGAAAAACCGATGCTTTACAAGGAAAGTGAATAAAGATATATTTGTTAAATGATTTTTCAAGAATTCTTCAAATGCAAACTGTTTTGAGCTCGTTCACCATTAAGTATGCGCTCTGCAACATGTAACCTCTGGCGATATATTATTGAATTCAAACGAAGTGGCACTTCGGAGGGGGGAAAATGGCGGAACAGGAGCGCGGGTCTTGCCACGAAAATGTTTTGAATGATGGGGTGGGCTGGGTTTGAACGGATTTGGTTAGATTTTGTGGACAAGTAGGTAAAAAGACCCGGGCAACACGATGATCACACTAGATTTCCTGTACTACACCTATGAGCCGAGTTATGCTCTGTTTTTGATGAGGTTCTTGCCGATCGTGGTGTTTTCGGTCGGCGCGGCGGCTGCGCCAAAACCCCCAACTTGTGTGTTTTGGTGTAGGAGTACTAATGAACCGATTTGGCTGGATTTTAGGTTTTCCATGAGATAATTCACTCCTCTACAAAGTATTGTCGTCAAAACATAACATTGTTCGTGTAGTTCTCGCGAAATAGCTGGAAAATTGAAAAAATCTTGAAATTTTCAAAAAAATGCGGTCGAAGCTGCGGTTTGGTTTTTGAGCTATTTTTCAAAAACCACACGAACAATGTTATGTTCTGACAAAAATACTTTGTAGATGAATGAATTATCTAATGGAAAACCTAAAATCCAGCCAAATCGGTTCATTAGTACTCCCACACAAAGACACACAAGTTGGGGGTTTTGGGGCAGCCGCCGCGCCGACCGAAATCGTGGCGAGACCCGTCGGATCGGCTATTTTTCTCCCTTCGAAGTGTCACTTCGTTTGGATTCAATAATAGTTTGTGAGCTGGTCTCGCAACGACTTCAGGCTTTCAGAACAAAACATTTCAACAATGATTTCAACAGGGGTTTTTAGTGGATTATCACAATCAAATTCATCAAAAAACATTTAGAGAACTTTGCAAAGCTACATTCCGGTTGGTGTTAAAACTTGAGTCTTTTCGTTATACATAGAACAACTGCATCAACTAGATCAAAGTGTAAACCCATCAAAAAAAACTACGGTCTGTCAAGATCAGGACAAATCAGGACAAGATTCAGGAAATGTTGTGGGGCTTTTAGTTTCAGAAGACTCTGAGACGTCATCTAACGCTTTGATTTTTCATCAGTTGTTGGTTTCCTGAGTTTTGGTATTAGGTCGATTTTTGTCAGGTCATATTTACTAAACAACTGAGACGCTGAAGATAAATTATCTGACAGTGATCGTTTCTAACTAAAAGTTTGAAGTAGAAAACTTCAAAGGTATTGTAGGGTTTCATGTATCAAAGCAGCACAGTGTGTCGATTGAATAAAGTCGGGATTTTACTTTAAAAGTAGTCCGACTGCAAATATGTATAAAATATCCACACTCCAAAAATTGTGTTTTCAATATGTGGTATAATTTCGAACTCAAATTGCACCATATTGTGCACAAAGAAATTAGGCCATGTGGTGGACTTGCAATCTTGCATATACAATTTGTGACAATTTCCGGTATGATGGCTTCTCAATTTATAAAATAAACAAAACTGCTCGAATTATCCCAGCACATCCGCTGATTCAAATGAATGCTCCATAGTCGCTCACAGGCCCGACTCCAATCAGATGCAAGCTCCGCCCTTAGTCTACAGAAAGGGTTAACGTTTCACTCGCAGCACCTATCATTTTAACTCGGCAAACGCAAAAGATTGGAGACTATTTTACAAATCTTGAGGCTACTTCCAGAACTGAATAATGCTCAGCAATCTGCAACTTTTTTCGAATGGTCGTATTGAAAGAGAAAGAAAACCAAAATGTGCCAGGTTCATAATATAATATTATTTTATAAAAATGAAAACATTATGCTTTAAGATGCAGAAACCACGGTATTGTGAGTTGGCTGAAAGGACACAAACGTCATTGCCAATACAAGTGAGTTGATTATTGTGCGTTCATCATTTCCGGTCACTTGTTCTTACAGTTGGCGCTTGGTTCTGACACTGTCAAGCTCACAATTCAATAAAAAACATTTTAACCTACATCTTTTTTAATTGTTGCAGGACCAGAGCGCAAGCGGCAAAAACAAGTTACAAAAAATAAGGAACACATAATACCACAGAAGATATAGATTGTGAAATGTACCTTGAAATTTTCCCAGGGAACTGTTTTTCGGGAACCTTCAGAAAATTCTGAGGACATAAATATTATAAATTTTTCTAAGTTTCTAATGCTTTTCTTATCGGCAAATGGGGACTTTGAAATGTGTGTTATCCTCCTCAATTTCCCCTACTTCATTATAGAAATTGATAAAGTCTTCACGTTTTCACGCGAAGTGTTGTATTTATGGAAACTTGAGGAGGTCAGCACATATTCCGAAGTGCCAATTTGTCGATAAGAACAAAAGTATTTAAAAAATCCATAGTATTTTTGAGATAATTTTCAGAACTTTCCTATTATGCGTTCCCCATTAAACATAGACATATTTGCGCGGGGCTGGTCTTGCAACAATTTCAAGCTTTAAGATTAAATCATAGTACAAAAAATTTGACCTACAAACCAAAAATCACTCAGGAATCAGCCCGCAAAAAAATGACCAGGTTTCAGGGATTGGGGACCGCATAATAAGGTGTCCGAAAAACAGTTTCCTAGTTATAATTACAAGTAGACTAAATAAAAAAATGTGTTCTGACATTAAAGTTAAGATACTAGGATGCTGTTTACTGCAGTTTTCTTTGGTAATCGACTATTAATTTTCACTTCGGTAAAGTTTTCCTACACCGAATGATTTTTGTTTCTGATACCGTACTCATACAGTACCAAAGGCAAACACTCAATCCGTCTGTTCAAACGAATTTTAAACACAATTCACTTTCAATTTGCGCAACATTGCGAGAAAACACAATCAATGATAGAGTGTTGAGAATAACGGTTTATCACTTGAGCTACAATTTTCCCATATCGCGGAACCACTTAAACACATTTGTTAGACATTCGATGATTGTTTGTATACTAGATTACCGTAAGGTCTTGTGAATCGAATAATGTTCGGAATCAAGTGTTAATCTTCTGAGTATTAATCAGATATGATAAGTTTTCCTATTTCTATATTACTGACTCTGGAGGGGGTTCATTATTAAGAAATACTAAATGTTCAAATAAATCAATTTCAGAGAGTGCACGTGTGAGAAATGTAACCTCATAGCTGAAAGGCAGAGAGTAATGGCTGCCCAAGTAGCGTTAAAAAGAAGACAAGCAACAGAAGACGCAATTGCTCTAGGCTTGCGGTATATTTGAATGAACAATAAAAAATATATATAGTTGCAGAGTTGTATCAGGACAAGCAATTGATAGGTTGCCTCAAGGTCCCGTCTGGAGCACTTCTGGAAGTGGAGAAGATGATAACGACGTTGATTGTTCTGAAGAAAACGCGGGAAGCGACAGGAAAGAGACGTCACCTACACTCTATGATACAATACTTGAAAAGGAAAAGAGCAACTCTGAAATTTCCAAGCTATCGACTTTTTCTCCAATTGAACTTCTCACAATTCTTTTTGGAGAGCATGAAAAACATGTGCTTCAATTCGTTCTCGAAGCCTGCGATGGGCACATTTTGAATACTATTGAACACTTTGCAAACATACGAAGAGTTAAATCTGTCGCGAACATGAAGTTTTTCCCAACTGATATGAGTGAAATGGCCCAAAGCTTGATCTCACCTAGATCCAACACAACTTATCCGAAAACATCGTCGTTCCTGATTGATTCCCTTCTGAAGGTATGTGTGACCAGATGGTTTGTTTTCAGATTGAAACCCCATTCAAATGCAGAAATATGATTTTTTTCATTCCTTTGTTTTATAGCGAGATTTTAGCTTTTATGGACCTATCGACGATTTGCGAGAAATTTAGTTTTTTGTATTTTTTAACATTTTTCTGCATTTCTCGTCAGTAAAAAAATGAAAAAATACAAAAAACTACATTTCTCGCAAATCGTCGATAGGTCTTACACTTGAGAACATGGGAGCATCAGAATTAACATTTGGCATTAAAAACTATCAGATAAAAAACTCAGATGAAATAAACATTTTTAAAAAGCTGAATTGAAGCAAACTACATCTTAACCTAAAAAATTTCATTTCAGGAACCAAAACAATTACATTTTCTTGATGTTAACAATGAAACTGATAAATCTAGCAGTGATAAAAGGGACTCATCAACTTCATCAAATTATTCAAGTTTCGAGTGTTGAAAAAATGTGAACTGTCATGCTAAACTTTTCTTCATCCCAATTGTTTTTGAAGGAAAGCCACCCTGCATTTTCGAATTTAAAATTTGAATTTTATAAATTTTGCGCCAATGTGTCACATTTCTTAAAAATCCAAGTTTCACAGTTTTTTTTTGTCAGATATCAAAATTTTTATAAAATAAAGTTTTTATGCATTTTTGATTTTTGCACTTGCGTACTTGCCACGTCTAAGAAACGTCACCTATTCAAAAGTGATAGTGTTTCTGCCCCTCTTCTACATGAACATGAATGTCCGCGTGGGTTGAATTTGAATTTTTGTCTCGCGAACAACCGATAAAATGAGAAAACAAGAGAAAAATGAACACGTCTTTGTAAAATACCAGAACAAGTTTAGAATAGGGTAGAGCATTCGTTCAAGTATCAATTCCAATCATGTAGTGTAATCGTTTTCCAAATAGAATTGATGAAAATGTTTGATCAATTTGTTTGTTTGGTTGCGTAATTTAAGATCATTCGTTTGGGTTGAACAAACATCTGACAGTTTCATGGAATGAAAATGCATTCAATTAAGTAATTTCCACCTGAGAAAACAACCGTTGTTTGCTAGGTTATTTGTTTGAGATTTTGAGACAGAAACGTTCATTGAATGAATATACAATTTAATTTCAAGTTCTGATTTGGACGATTGAGTTTTCATCCACAAGAAAATCACGTGTTTTTATTTTCATGAACGAAGAAACCGAAGCGATGCAACCAATTGCTAAAATTAACAGTTGCACAGGCAACAATAAGAAAGAACTGTAGAAAAACGATATGCACGCCGAGAGAGACTAAATTTTTGGTCACTGAATGGAAATGAATTTTTCTCACCTGGAAAAATTTGTATATCGCAAATGCATCTATTGTATCATTCTTGAATAACCGACCAATTGTTACATAAAGTTGTGTTTGCCAGAGTGCGTCAGTTATGCCAAGAAGAAAGGAAATCATCAACACCAGTGGTAATGTCGGTGATATGTAAGTTGGTGATTCTGTGGCACGCATAGTAGAATCAAACGGTAGGCACAGAAATGCCAACGCAAAAGCAATTATGTGACCGCAAAATGCTGATACAATGATTTGCTGACTTTGCAGTTTCATGAATTTTTGAATGGAACCAGCCATGAGCCCTCCACAAATTTGGCCAGCTCCAATTGACAACGCGTTAAAAGGAATAATAAAATCCGCATGTTTCAGCAAAAGTGTTGCAGACAGACAGGACGTATAAACACCTGTGCGAAAAACTTTTGCTTAATGTAAAAGTTGTTCCAACCTGTGTAGAATGTCATTTCTAAACCACTATAAATGAACACAACACACAAACACAGCATATTATGCGTTTGAAGCAATGTTAAGGTTTTTGAAACATGTTGAGTGAAACCGGCTGGATTGTCGTCCACGTCTTGTTCAGTTTGAATTAATGGGTTACTAAAGTCATCTTCCTCTTCATCATGCTGCATTGCTGAAAAAATGTACACTGAAGGACTGTCTCCTTGGTGCGGTCTAGAATTTTTGACTCGGAGCCTGCTGAGCCGTTTCCCCCGAAACGGCTCCGGCTTCACTCTTTCTTTTTCTCTCTTTTTAAAGAAATTTTAAGAAAACTGCGCACAGACAAACATTAAAGTATAACAATCGCACAATACATTTTTAAAATTGAGAAAAAGCGCATTAGAAGTTACACCAATAACTTTCACCGCCAAATCTTCATCAGTTCCGAATGTACCATATCCAACCGGAGAAGTTGGCAAAAATACCATTATTGAAATTCCTGTTAATATCATGATACTGAACACCGTGTAAATGAAGAAACTTGATTCCGCGAGATCTCTAAAAAACAAATAAATAATCAAAATAAAAACTATAAATAAGTTACCCTGAACGAAGCACAAACATCAGGAAAAATCCTCCTGTAATGAGGGAAAACTGATTCATAGCCCAAAAAACTCCAGAATTGCGTTCTAGTTTAGTTGGCCGTGAAGCTTGGACAAGGTAACATCCATTTCCTGCCCACAACACTGAAAATTTTATCAGATTGAAATCGAAAATGAGTTCTCACAAGCTGCTGATCCTCCGAGAACTGCTGAACCAATGTAAAGTAAATATACATTCAAATAGAGAAATGTCAGCATGAAAAAAAAATAGCCGCATGCTCCAAAAACCTTAAAAAGACGCAGTTTTTTGCAACAAATTTATATATCACCTGAGACCATTTTGCACCAAACTTTTTCACAAGACAAGGCACGAGCAAGTTTGTAAAAGTGAAAAACAAATAAATAATGGAAAGACTATAATCATTTAAAACTAAGTTGTTCTACAGAAATACCTGTAGTAACCACTATTGTTTGTTATTCCCGTCTCCGGATGTTGTTCTGCTTTTTTCCGCAGTACGGTTACCTATTCCACTGTTTTCAATAAAAAGTTCAACCTTCTTTTTACCTCTATTAATCCTTGAGAATTGAAAGCGGAAAAAATAAGAGCAAAGCTTGCTCCAAGCTGAAGAATAGTGAACAAATCTTTCCTCATCGCTATCGAAAATTTGTACAGAATCGTTTTATTAAGGATAACTTGTATGGAAGAGGAACAAAAGTATTTTCTAGGCCATAGAAAAATGTTAGTATGAAATACAATCAACTGAACAAACAATTATTTCTAATAATCTATGAGGAAAAAAACATGTTTTCAAATGTTTTCTAGATTAAAAAAAATTTCACTCGTTGTGGTATTTACTCCCGATGGATATTGACACCATGTTTGATTTAGAAATCACAATTCCCCAAGTACAAAGAATTTCTTTTCAATGGATGCTTTGGACGGTGAAATTGTAACTAAACGATAATCATTAATAGAAAGTTTTCCAATGTCAGTTCAAACTTTTAGACTCATTGGGTTGCTCGAAGGCAATATTGATTTTCTCTTCATGTGAACATCATTAGTTTCGTTTTCTTCTATGTTTGATTCAGCAGTAATATTTTGACCATTACGAGAGCCTTTTTCCCTGAATCATTCGGAATAAAATCTATATCACAATCAAGCCTCACGTTTTCTTAGTAATTATTATTTCTTCATGAGATCCAGTGACACTGGAGTCATAATTTGTTGATTTCTCAAAGAATTGTTTGTGTCGTGAGTTATTCAAAGCACCAAACACAGTTTTAACAAGGTAAATGAGCACTTCCAATAAAGTAATGCAGCTCATTCCAAGAAAAAGGCCCATTACTCCTCCAATGTAGCCTAATTAAAACATAGTTTAAACTTCAGTCAAAATCAGGTTTTTGGTGACGGCTCATGTCATCTCCACTGCCTAGTGTTTTCCCATCGACGGTAAAAACTGTCGCCTTGGGAGTTTCCGTTCTTCGTACTTATTTTCCTCCAACGTTAAAGCTAAATATGACCTCTCGCACAAAAAGTTTTGTCACCGTGCAGGAATTAACTCGCGCTCTAGACGTGGTAGCCGTGCACCATGCCTGTTGCGCCACCACACGGTAGAGTCCCTGTCCCCTGCACGCGTTCCGTGCCGCGCACTTCAATTTAGAGCAAAAAAGTGATTTTTTTGAAAATTTGGTAATATTCTACTTCGAAAATGTGTCTTCGTCAAAACTTAACAAAAAACACAAGTGAAAAAACAAAATGTAAGCAAGCTTCTGTGAATGGTATCGGGATTTTTGTTAACAGAATTTTCGAAATAGACTCACTCATCAGATCAATTTGTTTAAATCTTTTATACTGTTCATGTTTTTTCAGTCTAGATGAATTTAATTGGAAAGTCAAAGTTGTTTTTCTGAAACTCCTTCATGAGGTGTTTCATGCCAAACAACAAACTTTTCTCTGTTCACCAAAGATGTTGAGTGCTCAACAATAAATTTCTGCTCAAAACATTGAACTGGGCAATGACACTCAAACGTTCTCACTGAAAAACAATAATTTTTGAGTTTTTCAAATTTAATGCTGACATTCGAAACAATTGTGAATCTGTTCCACCGTGCAATGTTCCAGTGCTGAATTGTCAAAAAACGGTCGACATCCACATCTTGTGATAATCTTGTGATAATAAGACGGTTTGAATGAATACCCTTTGATAAACCCTAATATGAAGCATTGCTCGAGACATTTCAAATAGTTGTACGGATTTCCAGTAAGGCTTTGTTTGCACGTTCCCCAATCGTCACTAGATAGCAATTTTTTCTGAAAATTGCTACTAAACGAGAACTCGGTTTGTTTTAAACTTCTTCAACACGAAAAGACACAATCGATGTTGTTCCCGTTTCTAGTAGTACCTGAGGGGAAACGTGTGATGGTAACTCAGAAATACTATGGATATGAGCTGTGAAAGTTTCTGAAAAATAAAAATGTTTTACTTTCTTTGGTTTTCTTAATTTTTTGAATAGTAGAAAATCCCTACAGTTGCTCGAATTTTTTAGAGAAAAAAAAACGATTTTCGCATTATTATTGCTTGTGGTTGAAGTAATGTTTCGAGTTGCGAAAAGCCTATCGTTTTCCTGATTAACTCGAATAAACAAATTTACTATAGAGTTTTGGTCGCGCAGACCAAGAAAAAGTGTACATACTGTGGAATGACTTTTTCAGCTTTATTTTCAAATACGGTCTGGCCATATTTTTCCAGTGATAAAAAGTGAAACAAACACCAATTGGAGTAATGCTTGTGAAGGATTTCTCACAAAAATTGCCATCAACGCCGGATTCAGTCACATACGATTCGAATATCTCTTCACATGAAAAACTATAACTAAGGGAGTTATGAACACAACTTAAACCAAACCTGTTTGAAAGAAGGACCAATCTACTAGACTGGTTTTGATATCCCTCAAAATTGTAATCAAAAAACTGTTTCCTTGTGATTAAATAGAATAGATTATCTTATGGAAATCTGAGATTTGAAAGCTGAAAACTTGAAAGCAAACCATTTGTTTTAAATCCTTGGGGACAAATTGATAAAGCCGGATGCATTGACATAGGAAGTTGAACATCGATTGTTTTTGTAGCCGTGGGATGGGAATTGTAGAATTCTAGAAGAACTCCTCCCTACTCTTGCAGGAAAGTATTAGAAAGCATTGTTAGTGAATACCTGGATCATGAATAGAGTAACACATGTTACTACCACCACTCCCCAAAAAATACGAGAAGGCCATGTTTCCGAAGTATAAATTCTTATCTGTATGTATTTGTTTTTCATGGATTTCACTTTCTTTCCGAAAACATTTTTGAAACTTACCATTCCGTGATACGTAGTAAGAGAGCTAAATTCTTTAGATTCGTCATCATAGACATGAAGTACGATTCGCTCTTCATCACTTTCTATTGTTGTGTTAGTGCTATAACTACTCGAGCTGGCTTTTTTAGAAAGATATATCATTGTTGCAGCACAAAGATTGAATTCGAAACAAAAGTTTATCAGTATATGATTCTCATTCCAAAATTTCATTTTGATAAGAATCAATGTGACTCAAGTTCAGTTGTTTGCTTAGACAATTATTCGAAATTTAAAACATTTATTCAGAAGAACTTGGAGTACGAAGTTAGTATGAAATCATAAAAATATGTAGGACCATTTCGAGACATCTTCAAACATGACAAAGCCAACAATATAAGAAACTCAACAATGATTGGAGCTAATACCCATTTGGAAAAATCTAATCCTTGACTGATTCAAATTTTTTATTCAGACTGGTAACCTTAAACAAGTTCCTAATTGAGTACATGAAAAACCGTAACACCGGGTCAAAACTTTTCAGTTTTCGGTTTCTCGAAAAAAATGCTATGGCTAATGGGAACAGAGATCGATTAACGATTTCAATAACTTTACAGACCTTTTCAACTTTTTGAGACTTCCTAATACTTTTGTAACCATTGACATTCAATTTTCAGAAATAACAATCATATTTTTTTGAAATATCAAATTTTTCATCTTTCTCCATATTTAGAAAAACCTATACATTAATTAATATGTAGATTTTTCGCTCGGAAACATTTTCAAACATATGATAAGAAAATTTCAAGTCAACTGAAAAAAGAGCAGCAACGTTCTGATTTGAGGTTGTTAAGACCCTGAACGCTGAACAGTGAAAAATTGATTGTGACTCAAATGAACAATTTACCGTTGTTTTATGAACTTTTGTATGTCGCTTTCGTTCATCGCTACGAGCAAATTTTCGGCCACAAATATCACAGGAAAACGGTTTTTCTCCAGTATGCGTACGTACATGAGTTGTTAGATGGTCAGATCTTGAGAATGCACGCATGCATATGCGGCACTGAAATTGAAATAACACGCTCTTCTTAGTTATTTTACTTATACCTGAAATGGTTTTTGTCCAGTGTGAATACGGATGTGTCTGGTTAGTTCATCACTTCGAGAAAACCGACGATCACAGCCGTCCCTCGGGCATTTATAAGGTCTATCTTGAAGAGGCATTTTTGACGACTGCTATAATGAGACCATGATTTTGACGAATATAATTTTATTTTTCAGGGACCTTGAGTTTCTGGCACCCTAAGTTTTTGAGTTCTTCCGAAGTTGAAGGAAAATCAAAAGAACCAAAATCCGCATCTGAAAAAATGTTTCATTCTTTGAAGTTCGATATGAACAGAGAAAGTATGAAAGTCTTACGATACCAGGAAAATTAAAGCCATAGTCATCCATCGGCTCCACCTTTGGCTCAAAATTACCACCACTGCAGTCTCTGAGCAATTGCATTCAGTCACTGTCAACAAAAACTCAACTTACGAAAACGACGGATGTGTCGATAAGCTGGAAAAACTTGTTGAATTGGAATAAGATTCATCTCTCGAGATTGTGGAAATAGATGCATTCTCGAGGGATCTGGTTAAGCTGCTTGAAGTATTTGTGCGCTGAACTCGAGGTATAACAGTGGATGGTCTTGAGTTTGAAATAAGCTTGTGTTCTGATTGTAAAGACGATCCAAGTTGAGACGGCTCACTTGTTTTTCTTGGAAGAAGTGGAACATTCAAAACGTCCGAATTGGAATCATTAAATTCCTTGCAGTTTTTTCTCAGCTTAAGATAATCAAATTTTTGGATTGAGTTGTGATAAAAGTTTTTGCGAGAACTCACTTTCGAAATATCACTAGAATCATGTTCGGATTCAGGGATCTTCGTATCCACAACTAGTTCTGGCAAAACAGGAGCGCTTCCTTTATTGGACAATGTTTGCAGAAAATGTTCTACCATTGGCGAGAACTGGAACATAGACGCCGACAATCCGGGAGAGTCTACTCCAATGGAACTGTTGTTTGTAGCCACTGTATCCAAATCTCTCAGTTTTAGATGCTCCGGTTTTTGTCTGTGAACAACATTGCGACTTGAAAATGCCGAACTAACAGATAGTGATTTTGCAGGCTTCTGTTCCATAGTTGAACTAGAAGGGAAATCTGTACCATGATGCGTTGCTTCTCGATCATTTGTTGATTTCAAAGCAAATTGACTGCAGAATAGTGGCTCATGTTCACCAAAAAACGTTTGGTCGGTCTGTGGGGTAAAACCAGAAAAACCGTTTACTCTTGGGGTTCCATCTATGCTCAAAGGAGTATGCCGAGGTGAATTCACTGTTGGTGTCTGACAAAAAACTATCATTAGAAGTGTATTGATGTCTGTATGAGAAAGCAAATCTTCATTAGCTTGTCGGTTTGACACAAAATGCGTGTTGTGTAAGAACAAAATCTATATGGTAATAACACAAAACCCATATGGTAAAAACTCATTTTACTTTTTTACTTTCAAATTTTTGGTACTTCTTTATTATTCTGGCTTCGAAAAATTTAACTCCCTTTCTGACTCACTTTCATCATATCGTTCATCGTTGGCGTTTTCAAGCAGTCGTTGTCAGCAAATGTCAAAATCGGTTTGTTTAAAGACGGTGGTTTCAATAAATTTGAATGGGAATGCCTATTTATTTTTGCAGGAGGCTCGTGTAACGCCATATTGATATCCTAGCTGAAAATTTTTTAAATACAGATTTAAAGACATTCTAAGAAAAGTAGGGAGCGTGATAGAATATGATATGTTCATATGGAATTATTGATTTATTGTTTTATGAAATTCAATTTTGGTGATAAACTAAACTCAGCTTAAGTTAAATTTTTCTTGCTTCGAAAAAAAATTAATTTTTGTATTCAGTCACAAAACAGCACGAACAGCTACTGGAAAACAAAATAGAACGTTTTTTTCTAAGGTAAGAGTGGGTTTGAGAATTTGGTTTTAGACTTCGAAAAAAAGCGCTTCGTTGAGATGAACCAGAGAGAGTAGTTTTTGTTATAGACGTCACTGACTTTTGTTACAGACGGGAAGGGAGCTAAGATTATAATGTTTTAAAAAGTTTTATAGAGCATAGCTGCCAAATATCGATTGCACAAACGTGGATTGAAGTCAGAAAACAAATAGTTTTTGAAAAGTTTTTCGCTAAGGCTATGAAGTGAACTCTCATTCTTCAACGTTGTACACAAATACTCGCGCCTACGTTTTCACAATAGTAAAAGCAATAACAGTAAATGAGCATAAATTGAGAAATCTCGACCAGATAAAATTTTCAATCCGCTTCTAAGGATTTTCCTGCTTTTCATTTGCGTATAAGTGTTCTGGAACATTAAGAACATTCTTTACTAAACAGAAAGCTGTGAAAATCAGAATTTTTGAATATATCGGGCTTCAGAAAAGAGACTGGTGACTCAAACTTTTTAAAACCACATGCACTGTCATTGGAAAACTATTGAAAGTGATTGTGTTGTTAAACCTCGTTATTTTAAAATAACTTGAAAGTTAATTGCATGGATACAATTTTTTTCAAACTAAACACGGAAACAGAAAAAAATGTATATTTTCAACGCACACTCACGCATGTACACGCACTCACGCTTTTTCTCTTTTTCTCTTCTTCGATTTTCCTACCCGCACACAACGCTCATTCCAACACTTGATGCTACCTTCAGACTCAGACAAACAGAAAAGCTGTGAGCTCACTAACGTTTCAAGTCAGTAAGCTTTTATAAAATATTGAAAAAAAAACATAACAGCTCTCAGCGTAAAAGTCTAATAAGTGAAACAAAGCACATCAGATTCTTGAAAATGTATTTTATTTAAAACCAACATTTTAAAAGTTAAAACAATCAGCGGTCAAAAAATGTTGTATCTCCGAGAAAAGATGTTGAATTTTTCCCTTCATACTGTGTGCCTCATTTGAATATACCTTAATCAAACTTGTTTTGAGCCTAATATCTTCATTTTACCAGCTGCGTAAAATGAATGTTATTGATTTGAAGAGCTTCTGACCAAATTGCACTGTTTTGGTAATGAACATTATCTTTCAAACAATATATATATAAACATTTCTTTTAGTATTAGTTTTTTACCATCTTGTTCACCATGCGCTAAGAAATACTTTACATTTGTTATGTTTACTGCATGCAAAATCAAATTTGTCTGATCATATCCATTCGGGTTTACAGACGGCAGCCCAAGAAAACGTTCAGTATATGCGGTATCTGTTGAGGTTCAAGGTGTTTTATCAGTGAAAACAGCAATACATACCGTATAGACGAAAATTTGTAACTGGAGCAATTGCAATAGCGCATTTAAAAACATCACCCTGATCTATTGTGGCTATTTTTGAAGCCAAAAATCCTCCATACGACTTGAAAAGCAATAAAAATTGATGTGAAACTTTAACTCACCCATCCCATGATAGAAATTTTTTCTGCATCAATAAAAGTTTTTCTATTTATGATTTCTTTAATTATGTTTATCGTATCGTCTGTTTCAGCTTTTCCTAGTTTTTTATAAACCGCTTCTTTCACATTCCAACCTGTAATCAAAAAAAAAGAAATTAAAAATTTGAGCAACCTGGCAAAATTCCAGGTTTTAACAATAATTTAAACCTCTTCCAGAAGTTCCTCGAACATCTAGATTGACAATGGCTATTTCAAGTTGTGAACAAAGTTGAATCGAATGCAGTGAAGGAGTTTTATTAGAAACTTTTTTAGTGTTTGGTCCTCCATATCTGCAAAAAAAATGGAAACAATAAGTTTTCTCAATTTACATGTCAACAAGTAGAGGAATTTTTTTTCCAATTACAAGATTGGGAGGAACCATTATCATATAATGGCCATCTAAAAATATTTATATTAATACGATTTGTTTTAAGCAATACCTATTCCAGAAGGGAGTTTAACTGTCCCGAATTCTAATATGGGCTTTTCGAAAAAAAATAATGCATTTTTCTCACCCGCTAATAGTGAATCTGAAAAAACAATTGTTTCATAGCCTGAGAATATTAATTACTTTCGGAAACATTTTTCACATTCAAGAGATACAGTTTTGTATTTTCAAAGGGTTGTTGGCATTGCATCATCAATCTTTCACTCGTAGGATCTAACGAAAATATTTCTGAGTTCTCACAACGATCAATAAAATTATTAACATTTTCAATTTCCGTATTCTGAAAAAAACTGACATGAGACGTGATGAGGGTAAAAGTGAACCTTATTTTCTGTTTTCAACGCCTCAGAAACTTTATAAACGTTTTTATTTCCAACAGTTTTTCCAAGTCCGCTAAACATTAGGATATCATTATCAATATTATATCCCAAAATGGTCAACACATCAAAATTGTTGCCTATCCATTTTACAATGCGACCTGCTCCGGATGATTGCAGCACAATGTGTGCAACATGATTATATATGTTACCGTCAGCATACTCATGCGGGAGGATAGTTAAAAAGCCATGTTTGGTTTCGTGAATGCATCCTACTTCTTTTGGTTCCACCCACAACTCCCGGCTTCCTATTTTAAACGTTTGCGAGAAAGTCTGGAGTTGTTGAGAAGAAATATTCAGGATCAAGTCTTACCATTATACAGTCTGTTTCGTTGCAGAGAGAAAAGTAAATTTGGTTTTGATCTCGAGTAGACCAAACAGTAACTAGTCGTTCTTGGCCCAATTCTTTCAAAGCAGAAGGGATTTTTATCCATTTGTTTTGTAAGACGTAATAATTTCCATTTGAAATCAAAAGCTCGTTTGGCGGTGCAGTTTCAACTATCTTCTCAGTATCTTTGTCCCAAATGAACTGAGAAACAAGTGTATTATTTGTAACTCCTGCTTTCGGATAGGGCAGTTCATTGTATTCAGGGTAAATTTTACCGACCGTATTTTTGGGAAGAAAGATGCGGTTAACCTTCCTGTCATCAAATCTGAGAAATTCAATTGTTACCGGTATTTTATACCGATATCTAACTTTAAATAGGAAATGTATCTCCCGGAAGGGGACCACCATACAGCAGTTCCGCTTTCCAAGATTTCTTCTTCATACAGCCAGTTTGTCACACCAATTCGGTTGAAAAATGAACCGTCTGATGTCAATTGAACTGCTTCTTCCGGATGCTCCGGATCTTGTTGATAATATAGATTGTAGTTGTGAAGGTAAACAAAATCATGTCTATGAAGAGAAGGGCACCAAAAAAACCTTGAATAGAAGCGTTTTCAACAGGACCAACAGGCCAATATCTTTTAAAAAAATATGTTTTTTTTTATCTGGGAAAAATATTTAATCTCACTGCGGGCTTAATCCGGAACTATTTGTTAAATTTGTAATAATGTACACACTTTCTGATGAATGACGGAAAATCTATAAATCAGTAAAAAGCGATATTCAGGATTACCCAAAGTACCGTTTTTGCAAACTTTGTTTGAAACTTGTATAGTCCATCAGCTGAGAAGCGTTTCGATAGTTCTATTCCGTTTGTATAATTTTCTTTCACAAAAGAAAAAGGAGATACTTTGAAATTGGCGGATGGGCTCTGAAAAAGTGAGGAAGAAAAAAACTTGAGTCAAAATGGCTATGGGGTCAAACTGAGGAAACCTTAGGAATAAAAAAATTTCTTACCGAAAAAAGGATTCTTTCACAAAAAAATCAATCGAAAACATTTCAAATTATGCGAAATAAAGAAGTCCGTAAACCTGAAAAAGGTCCTTTCAGAAATAAAAAAAAATCTCCTGAAAGGACCTTTTTATTTTGCAAAATTTTAATTTTTCAAAGGTCTTTCTTATTGTAAGATGACCTTTTTCGGTAAAAACTTTTTTTATTCCTATGGTTCGCTAAGTTAAGCCAGAGCCACAATGATCTTACTGAAAAAAAGCCATGTTCATCATACACGAATGATCCATCGTTTAACCAGGTGAAATCATATTCCTCTTCAAAAATTTTTTTGCCAGAAAACAATTGTTCGAAAGTCAATTTTCTGTGATTGATTTCAAACAAAGGAAACTCGGGAGAGACTTGCGATTTTCCGAGGGTTTCCGTCCTATTGAAATTTTGAGTTGCAGTAAACTTTACGACTGAAAACAATTTTTGTTGGAAAAACTGTCAAAGCTCTCACGATTCTGATTTAATGAAATTGCTGATATCAAAAATATAAGAAGTATTATTATCAGACATATAGAGCAGAATATCCGAATAAGCCAATTTTTTTCAATAATAATGCATGGAGAGTTTTGATCCCCAACATCCAAGCGCTGAAAAAACATATTTTTTCTTGACCACTTGTGCAACGGACCTCATTCATCTTGCCAAGTTATGAAAAATGTTCAATAAACTGAAAAATTATTTTCAAGAACCGATCGGCGGAACTGAAAAATGAAAATAAGAGTCTCACATAGAGCTGAGAAAATTGTTGTGGTCTAATTTGTGATTCAAAAGACGAAGTAGTTTATGAACAAAATGTTTGAATGCTCATCGTTTCCTATAACTCCCATGAGCAGAAAATGAATAATTCAAAATATCATACTTGAACAGTTGCTACTTTTCTTGGATTTTTTTCAAAGTCATAAATTGCTAGGTACACAAAACTAAAAACATAAAAGTGATGAACTTTAGCTCAGAGAATGGAACCGAGAATTCACCGTGATCCAAAAGGGGAGGGTATACGTCAACAAAGTAATAGATATATTAGTACATACGTTTTGCGTTGTTCTCTAGTTACCATGTTTCGTGATTTTTATTGGACAACAAAAAATTATAAAAATCGTCAATCGAAAGTAAATACTAAAAAAGAAACTCTGAAGGGACTCATCATTAAATTCCAACGTTTTAATTTTACACATCAAAGGTGAACTGATCAAGCAGTTTCAAAAACTAATACCACATGCCAACAACCGAAAATTGTTACACTGTTGT
Organism: Caenorhabditis becei; assembly: GCA_900536315.3. Taxonomy (NCBI): domain Eukaryota; kingdom Metazoa; phylum Nematoda; class Chromadorea; order Rhabditida; family Rhabditidae; genus Caenorhabditis; species Caenorhabditis becei. The sequence continues at coordinate 846,732 of LR538660.1, forward strand.
TAGTAAATTGGTATGTCATAAAACCATGTTATTTTAATGTCTCACCCAACTAATTATTTGCAAGTTCAATTTGTCAGTTTTGTGGAGCTAGTAGAACTTGCTCGTCCAATTAGTTGTCTTTTCATCAGCTAAAATAAGAATGAGAGAACAAAACATACAAAGATATATTGAACTTTAGTGAAATTAGAACACTATTCTTAATAAAGTTGAATACGCTGAATACTTTTGAGGTAAGTTATCTATAATTCCTGTAATTTTTTTTTGGATAGAAATGATAATAATATTTTTTAATTTCCCAATCACTTCATAATTTTGCCATAAAAAAGGGTTTTTGATGTCCGATCAAATTGGAAGTTTTTTTTTGAAAAAAGGAATAATTCTTTCAATTTGTTTGACATATTATTTTCCACTCCAGATTTGGATTCCACTATGTGTATTTTCCACTACTAATTAGTTCCCACTATTATTTGCTACTATATTATCGAAAACTATTTTTGTCTATTTCTCTCATGTCAGAAAATAGTTTTAGTACATAGGTTTGTTCCGAGGTAAAAGTTTTGACGTTTCTTTTCTTCAACCAATTTTTTCAGTGAATAAAAGCTTGAGTTGGATAATTTTTTAAGTGTATTCAGTTCTTTCGAATACCTTTGCTCACTTTTTACTGAAATTGCCCTTGTAATCAAGAATGATGTTGTATTTTTCAGACCGTTTCCATCAACGAAAAATGTGGATTCAAAATTGCGCCATCGTGTTTTTTCGACTTGTGCTATACAACATTCAAGACAACGAAAGCATCGCGAAGAAAATCTTAGTTACAAATTGGCCTTTTTTTGATAATAACCGCAAATTTTCAAATTGTCTTCATGATTTCGTTGAGAAAAAAATTGTACATACATTTTATAAATTTATTTATTACTATCATTCTTTTGGTTATTCCTCCTGGATACGACCGTTCTTATTTTTACCTCATAATTTGCCAAAGTTTATTTTTGAGCAATGTTACATGTTACATTGTAATTTATGCTATACTCTGTGAGGAAAGCGTAGCGTGCGCGTCGCGTCTTTTCCCTCTCGCTACATAGTGGTGTTTAACAGAATGTCTGATTTCTGTGTTCCCATGAGTTGGTTTTGTTTAGTGTTAAATCAATTTTTCTCATAAAAACTAATTCATGTTCATGTCTTTTCGACATTTAACACTTGTCGGAACTTTGAAAATTTGGTGTTGCGTTTCATTTTTAACACTCACTAAACTTTATAACATTAATGTATGCAATTTTGAAGTTTTTGGTTCAGAAGAAGCAAGTTCCGGAAAATGTTAGAGAATCATCAAATTTGGGGCCAACAGCCATCGCCAAGTTTTGCAAATGCACAACATCCTCCCCCAGTCCTTTCGCTCCCTCCCAAGCATATTTTAAATGATGTGGAACCAATGAACGAGGACTACTCTATATCAGATTGTCAAAGACAGCTTCTTGATAAAACACCAGAAAGAAAAAAACATCAATTGCAAAACTTACATCATCAGTTTCATGTACCTCGCTTTGGTCACCCTGTTGTTCCAGCTCGACAACAACAAGCTAACATACTTCGATTTCCACAACCACCCATCACATCAATCAAGAATAATTGTCACGCTTTCTTACCACAAGAAGTGAGTCAAATTTGAATTTGAAACTGATTTACATCTGTGATTTGGTGAATTCGATTCATATATAAAATCACACTGACCATGCAAACAAGAGGCAACTAGGCACTGACCCGAGTGTTTCTGAAGAATCATACAGCAATTATTACACTGTGTGATGCACACTCTGAGATTGCATTTTACGCAGGAATCGTCTGTTCATTATTCTCGTTCTGCTGTGATCACAAAAAATTAATGGAACTGTACTGATGACCGCTCAAAATGTTTTGTGTTTCAATTTTGATTAATTAACGAAAACTGTTTGAACTCACATTCTTACTATTAGTCGAACAAATATAACCTATTACTCTCACACTTTATTTTTGAATACGATCAGAAATCTAAAAACTATATTATAATGATAACACAATTATAGGAGTCTACAAGTCGGCCAAAAAAACATCGTTCATCAATGACCCAAGCAGAAGCAGCACTTACTCCTGGCATGCCTCCAGAAAAACATGGACCAAAAAAAGTGTTTTTTTCTAAGTTTCTGAATTTTTAAAAGGTTGTTACAGAGAAATATAGGAAGTTTTTATCCAGAAAAAATCTCTGCAAACGTCGGCTTAGTTGGAGTTGAATTTGATAGTAAGTTTGCGTTTGTGTGCTCGTGAAAATCTTGCCACGAGAATAGTTTACGTCTGAAATACGGGTTCTGGAAAAAATTCGTGTCACTTTTTCTGCTACAAGCGGGTAAGAAAACACTGTATTTCAGTCATTTCTTATCGAATATAGCAAATATATTTTTTTCCGATTTTGACTGAAAGATCACTTTTTTTGGGGATTGTTGTATTTTTTTTCTATAAGACCACCTGTTTTTCTACTCAAAATTGGTGAAAACCGTCGAAATTGTATTCTGAAAACTGAAACATCGATGACTGAAAATGTCTTCTTCCCGCCTATATCAGAAAAAAGTGACAAGAGTTTGTCCAGAAAAGCGAAGCCATCATAGATTAGCTTCATGCATAACACGTATTTCAGCTTGAAACCATTATCGTGGCAAGAACCATCTGGTCACTAGCCGTGTGGACAGCAATAATATGTATTCTGATATTTCAGAAATTGCATCAGTACAACGTTTTCGAAATCCACAAGACGCCCCGGTCCGAAAACTAACCAGTGATTTGATAAAAACTTATAAATCCATAAATGAAGTAACGCCCATACCGGTATCACGTGAAGAACACGTTTTTCAGTCTTTCTACCTCCGGAAACAAATTCGTCGAAACGAACGTCAAAAAAGTCAAGATAATAAACTGACATGTTCAAAGGATGGGTTCAACGGGATTTTAACTGACACTTTTTCAGTTCATAACTCGGTATTATATTTCTTATCGAAAATTTCTAAACGTTATTTTCAGATTCCCGTTCATGGATCTGAAAATCAAACACATTATCACACGGAAATACATCAAAAAGCGTATGTTCAGGAGAAAATATGATTTTTTTAAACTTCCCATTTTTCAGGCCTCCCTTTCTTGACACAAATGCTCCACCTACTTCAACAATGGTGATTCCAATGAGAACAGAAACTGATTTTCAACAGCAGCAACGTCAAAAAAGTAGTCGTGGAGGACCTTATAACGGAGGATACGACGATCAAAATTACGATTATATTTTGAAAAATGGAGAAGTTTTTGACAAAAGGTATGAAGTTGCCTTCTAAGAAAATAATTTAATGATTCATATGACACGTTTTGTTCAGATACGTCATTCTCAGCGACACTCCGGTTGGCAAAGGTTCTTTTGGACAAGTTACAAAAGCATACGACACTGTAAACAAGGAAGAAGTTGCTATTAAAATTATTAAAAATAAGAAAACATTTTTCGATCAAGCACAAATTGAAATACATTTGTTGGAACTTACAAACGCTCATGATAAGGATAATAAGTATAACATTGGTAAGTTATTAGTTACGCAAGAATTCAACATATTTTTTTCAGTGACATTAAAAGGACACTTTGTTCATCGAGCTCATCTATGCTTGGTGTTCGAATTACTTTCTTATAATCTATACGATCTTCTCAAGAACACAAGTTTTCGAGGAGTTTCTCTCAATTTGGCTCGGAAATTTGCACAACAACTTGGGAAAACATTGCTTTTTTTATCTTCTCCTGAGCTTTCCATTATTCATTGCGACTTGAAACCGGAAAATGTACTTCTTGTGAATGCTAAGCGTTCTCAAATCCGTGTTATTGACTTTGGATCATCTTGCCAGACAGGACACCGGATATATCAATATATTCAATCTCGCTTCTACCGCTCACCGGAAGTTTTACTCGGAATCGCATATGACACAAAAATTGATATGTGGTCGTTGGGATGTATATTAGTCGAAATGCACACTGGAGAACCACTTTTTGCTGGTTCATCAGAAGTAGATCAAATGATGAAAATTGTCGAAGTTCTCGGAATGCCTCCCAAAGAAATGCTTGACATTGGCCCTAAAACTCATAAGTACTTTGACAAAACAGAAGATGGTTCATATTACTGCAAGAAAACACGAGATGGATATCGTCATACTTATAAAGCTCCAGGAGCAAGGAAGCTTCACGAAATTCTGGGTGTGACTTCTGGGGGACCAGGCGGGCGACGTTTAGGAGAGCCTGGCCACTCTGTCGAAGACTATAGTAAATTCAAAGACTTGATCAAAAGAATGCTTCAATTTGATCCGAAACAAAGAATTTCGCCGTATTATGTTGTTCGTCATCCATTCCTTAAACAAAAAGATGAACGTATTTCAATCCAAAATGTGAGATAGATTTGTTCATATTGTTTAAGGAACAATGTTTTTCCAGACTCATTCTCACTCTTCACCATCTTCGCAGCCATTTATTCAACAACAAACAACTACCATGAGTACTACTTCTACCCGCGATTCTCAGTCTGTTCGATGTTATTGGTATCAATATTAAAACACATTTTTGCAGAGTTTCACAAATGTTTGCCTCTTGTAATCCAATTTCTGTAACATCCTCTCTTGATGACGCTGATGGTTCTGATCCTAAAAGACGTCACTTCTCCATCAATCAAAGTGGACATGGGAACCCATCAGCTTATCATTTATGCCAACAAAAATTTGTTCAAAACCATCGGTAAATTCCTCATATTTTGAAAATTTGAATTTTTGTTACAGTCCCCAAGAAGATCAACAGCAAAAGTTCAAACAATCACAAAAAAATCTTCAATCCCAGCTTTCACCTGAATTTCCTCAACAACATCATCAAATTCAGCTTCAGCAAACAAACTTGCAACAGCATGAAAATATTTCCCAGCCGATTGCTTCGAAACAACAAGCACAGTCTCAAGCGCAACTTCAATCGTTGATTCAACCCCAAACATTACAACAAACACATAGTCGTCAACGTCAACAAGTTTCAGAACCAAGTGAATGGCGGAATCAAATGGAAACGGACGAATATTTAGAGTGAGTCGTCTATGAATTTGAAAATGATTGTGTCCAGAAAAACTTCTGAAGTGACGTTCAGAACGCACGAAGTTAAATTTAGAATATCTCTTGAACAATACTAGTGAACAGACGGTATCGAAGCCGCTATTTCTTATTAAAGCATCCTGATTAAGGTAATGAAGTTATTAGAAATAAAGGTTCATCTAAAAGAGAGTTCGAAGTCAAGAAGTCTGTGAGTTCCGAAGCCTATAGTTTTAGAATCCTGAAAGTTGGTGACAGACAGGAATTCTTAAGTCCTAGAGCCTGTAGAAAGCTTGTAGACTTAAAGTCTTCCAAATTCTTCAACTTACACGCTTATAGATTCACAGACTTCCAAGAGACTCTACTCGCAGGTTTGGATTCAAAACCTTCCCGACTTTTGAACTTCCTATTAGAAGAACTATTCTAATTGCTTGAAGCTGTAACTTCTATAAATCTGGTAATCCCTAATTCTGTTTTCTTATTTCAGTGGAAAAATTTGGTATCTTGAATCACATTTCTTTCTTCCGTTTATTTATACTTCATTACCTCATCCAGGATTCATCAATTAAGAAATAGAGTCTTCAATATTCTCTCTTCACTAGTATTGTTCAAGAGATGCATTCTGATCGTACCTTCATAAGTTTGTCTGAATGAATCAGGGCTGTGAAAGCTTCTTTTCACAGTTAAGGTTAATCACCTAGTCAAATACTACAACAATAGTTTCAGAAAAGTCAATAGCCGGAAATCAGGAAATCCCTAAGTCAAAGTATCAAAAAAGGAAAAACCGACTTGATAACTGTTCCTAGTCAATAACCGGAAAAAGTCGAAGGTCACCGAGTCAAAAAATAAATTCCGAGTCGAAGAACCCAAAAAATTGATAATCACAGTCGATAATTAAAGTACCTAAATCAGCGCCCTTTCTGGAAGTATAGAAAGTATGGCGAATAAAAAGGGAAATGTCAAAAAGTGTCGAAAAATTGTCCCACAAAAATGTCCACTAAAACTGGACGTTTATAGCTCCCTGGGTTTTCACTGAAGTCGCTATGTGAGGACCCCAAGTAGGTGAAATTTGCGGGGCACTCGATTTTTCGGTGAGTGGACTCTCAAAGTTGAGTTTGAAGCGAGTGATGACCTGTTTCTCAAAAAGATGGATTTTTGACACTCAATTTAGCCGTCTTCATTTCTGGATTTCACGTAAATCTGCCTCCCCTTTTTGATAAATCAGAAAAAGCAAGGGGAGAATTTTTCATTTGGGAGGCGAGTGACGTGACTGAAATGAAGAAAAGACTGTTCATTTCTGGGTGCGCGCACCTTCCCAGAGGATGCCAGAAGGGATAACTTGGCTCAAAATGCACCGTTTAATTCCGTTCTTGGAGTATTCGATCACAAATTTTGTGAAGAAACAAGTTTGTAGCCGAAGGCCTGGGGAGCGAAGCTCCCTAGTTCTTTTTTTGAAAAAGAGACAGATTCACGTTCAATCGAGAAATGTAAACGCTTTCTTAGAGTAGAGAAACCCTGACTTCTTGAGAATCCCATAACAACTTTCTCACAACTCAATTTTGATAGTCCTGACACCAAAAATCAAATGCTCCCTTTAATTGAATCACTTGGAGTTCCCAGTTAGCTAGCTCGGTTTGGAATTATTGACCATTGATAGTTTGATGTTTCAGAAATCACCAAAAGCATTTTTTTTCAGGAAAAACGACTCAACAAAAGAGAAATCGGACGACGAGCCATTGATATTTGGTGGTGATAATCAGCATCAATTCCAAAATCAAGCAAAAAACAATTTATCTCAGGCAAAGAAAGACTATTTAAGATGCGTTCTCTGTAAAACCTGGACTTCCCTTGGCATTAGCGCCGAAAGTATTTCAGATCGGGACTATACTTGGTCTATACATGTATACGTTTCACCTTTTTCGAAAAACAGTACCAGTTTGGTCCTGTACCGTCCCCCCTGTCGAGGGGGTGTCAAAAACGACTTTTTAGGTGAAAAAATCTAAAAAAAGTTGAAGTTAGAGCTATGTTCAGGAAAATTTTGGTGGGTGTTTGGGGTACCCAGGAAAGTGTATGAAAAATTTGAGGACTCAAAAACAAGGGGACGGTGCAGGACCAAACTGGTACTGTTTTTCAAAAAAGGTCAACCGTGTCAACATGTATGGACCGAGTATAGTCCCAATCTGAAATATTTTCGGCGCTAGTGCCAAACCCCTTCACTAAAAGTCCAGGTTTTACAGATAATGCATCTTAAAGTGTTATATAAAAATATATTTTCAGGGAGGACGAACAACGAATACAAAAGATATCAAAAGTATAGATTATCCAAACAACAAACTTTGAGTTCATGCGTTTTGTCGATTATCACAATAAAATATTTTATAAAACTGTGACTATTGAAAAACAAGATAAAAATTAGTACGAACTATTTTTGTATGAATAGACCAAAGCGTATTTCGAGAAAAAAGAAATATGGTAACCGATCCATTAGAACTTATCACTAGTGTAGATTTCATTATTTAGGCTTTGTGTGTTTTGATTGATCCAGTCGTAACTAACTCAATAGTTTTACTAAACCGGCAAGTATTTTAACAAAAACTTCTTATTAAACTTTGGTACGCAACATAAAACATCTGAAATTTTTACCAAGAAAAACTTGTTTTCAAATATAATCGTTGCATTTTAAGACTCGTCATTCGTAATTACTCGACGAACCCCCAAGGCCAATTCACGGAAGCCGAAATTTTTTTTTTTAATTTGACTGATATTTTGCACAAAGATAATATATGGGTCCATAAGTTCAAAAATACCACTTTTGGAATTTTAGCTCACCGGCTCGCCGAGCACAGCTCGGAAAACGGTATTTGTCAAAAGTCGGAGTTACGCTCATAAAAATTTTGTGCCGGGTTTTTTGACCTGTAGCTAAAAAAACTGAAATTCTTGTACAAACTGAAAATTGTATCTCCTCCTCCATTTCTTTACGAAAATGCTCGTTTAACCCTTCAAAATGAAGGTGTCGCCATTCTCCACAAAAGCTAGGGATCTGTGAAAAACTGAGCAGTACATGGAAAGTTTCGCGAACAACATGATTTTCAGTAAATTTTTCGACAGGGGCGCCCGGCGGCGGGCACAGTTTGCTGCAAGCGCGCTCTACTGCGAATTGGAAGCTGAGGAGGCCGTGATGTAGATTACGAATATGACAACGAAACTGTTCTGAAAAAATTTTCTCCAGGGTCCACAGTACAAAAAAATATGTTTTTTGCGTTTTTGAGGCTGATGAAGTAAAAAAAAACTGAAGTGGAAAAAAACAATTCTAGATTTGAATTCTACGTTTAAAAATACGTGTTTTTGTTTTTACAAAATAAAATTTGAGGGGGCCATATTCCGACTTTTTTCGACTTTCACCACTTTTTATCACTGAATCTTCAAAAAACTTTTTTTCAACTGGAGGTCACTGTAATTTTGTCATATTCGGATTCTACGCAACAAAAGACGTTGGACGTTTGCCTTTTGGAAATTCTTTTAGGGGGCCATATACATCAAAAAATCGAGGTTTTTGAAAGGTATTTCTTTGGGATTCTGTGTTGAAATAGGCTAATTTTCCCACGACTTTGAAAATTTCAAGGTGTTCCAAGGTTTTGAATGATGAAAACAATGCCAACACTAGACTTTCTGATCATTTCCTGGGATAACCAAAAAAACATTTTTTTTTAATCTTGCATAAAAATGGGTGTGAAATTTACGAAATTTTTTTCAGTTTCTTGCAGGAAACAGCCTCCACTTTTTAGCGCTTTTCTTGAACTGAAAAACGCTAAAAGTCGAAAAAAGTCGGAATATGGCCCCCTCAAAGTTTATTTTCTAAAAGCAAAAACACGTATTTTCAGATGTAGAATCCGAATCTGAAATCCGTTTTTTCCACTACAGTATTTCATCAGCCTCAAAAACCCAACAAAAGTGTTTTTTTGTGGTTTTTTGTACAATGGACTCTCTGGAAAATATTTTTGAGACATATTAATTGTCAAATTCGTGTTCTACACGTCAAAAACTCCGCCAAAACAATTTTGGGTGCATGTATCCAACTTTTTTCTAAGCTCTTTCGGACCCCTGTGCTCCGTGAGCCGGTAAGCTGAAAATCCAAAAGTGGTATTTTTGAACTTATGGACCCATATGCTACCTCTATGCAAAATATAAGTCAAATTAAAAAATGTTTCGGCTCCTGTGAATTGCCTTGTTGACCATGTACGAATAACGTGTCTTAAACTGTTGTTTGAACACTAATTTATCTAATATATAAAAAAGGGATAGTGTTGACGGTAGTTTTTGGTGAACACTTATCAGTATTTTTGAAAAAACAGGAGGGGCCTATTTTCAGCCGTTTTTGACGGTTTTTTGTGCAATTTCGATTGATTTCGAGTTATTTTTTGGAAAAAAACTCGTTTGAAAAATAGAAAAGCTGCCTCTAGTAGGAAGGCGCCTCCTATAGAAAGGCGTCTCGGAAAGACTGTTGAATAATAGAAGGGCATTCCCTTCTAATAGAGGTTTTACGGTAAGTAGTCCCGTGACCTTAACTTTATTCCTATAGTTTCTCTTTTCTTTGCCCAACAAAGTAGGGTCCTGAGAGTTGACGGGTTAGACAGCCACTTAAAGTAATATTTTTTGGAATGTCCTCTAAAGTTGTAAAATCATATCCAAATCACTGCTGATTAATGATGTTAGTACTGCTATGCTGTTCTTATTTCATTATTTTTGTTTTTTTCTTTGTTGAACTGCGAAGTCACGTACTTTTCTATGAGAAAAACGTTGAGACGCTCGAGTCACACTCACAACACTCACAAACGCTCAAAAGCTAGAGACACTCATTTTCGTGCATACACAGAGACACAGAGACACAGAGACACACAAACACACGCACAAGCACACACATTGATATATATATATATTTATATATATATTTATACACTCACACTCACACTCACACTC